>JACGAQ010001851.1:0-50572 GCA_014119065.1 Orius insidiosus | reverse complement strand
ATAATTTTCTAAGTGTCAAGGTAGAAATAATGGGTTCTTTGGCTAGGGATGTGGCTCTCGTAATGGGTAGAAGTATGAAATTTTCCCTACCAAAAAAAAAATATAATTTAAAAGTGGCAATTTTGTTACACCGAAAATTCTTAAAAAATATAAGGATAATTGGTGAAAATTTGGTGAAAATCGGATTAATGGATCGGCCGCAGCGAATTTTTTAAAGTTTAAAACAGACATATCTCCGCCATTTTTTCGAAATTCATTCTCGTTCTCCGACCAATGAAGATTTTGTAAAATTTGGTGAAAATCGGTTCAAAACTGTGGCCGTAAAGTGTTCCGGAAAAATACAGGACGGCCGGACGGCGAAACGGCCGGCCGGCACCGCAGACAAAGTTGAGATCGGTAAAGATCAATATTGGATTTGATACTCCGGTGTCTGGAAGTCCCTTCCCCAAAAACCGGACGTGGAGGGTATCACAATTCTTAAGGAAGTTAAAAAAATTGTAACTTACAAAATGAAGGATTGTGGAAAGATGTGTCACTGGAATTTCATTGGTTATTGATTTCGGGAAGTTATGTCTAATTGGACAAGAAGGTTAATCTCCTTATTTTATTGTGTTGACAAAACATAAAGTCAAGATTAGTAACAGGATTTAAAAAAAGTCTTTGATAGTATCTTACACGAGACCCTGGAAATCATTAATATTAAGGTTCCTTAGTTCCCTTGTCATAATTAACTAGGGTCCTACTTTATTCCGAGTTAGGCGGAGAGAGAAAAAAAAAAAAGTCTTTAATTATTTACTCGGAAGTTCATTATAACAAAATCTAAAATCTCGTTTTGAATAAATTACATAGAAAAGCCGATTGTAGGGACAAAAACGGAGATGTTAAACCGCTTCGGAACTTAATCAATAACGGAGTCTTATGAGCTTGAGGGTTTAAACGTTTTGCATCGCTGCGTTGTAAAGTCGAATGTTTTAGAAGCTTACGCTCATAAAACCATTGTTAGATCCTATCTGTGGTTTAAAAGGCTTTCGAGAGGACATTTCCCGTCGATTTGCATCCAGAAATCCAAGCTTTTCAAATGTCCCCAACTGTCCTTAACCACTAAAAATTTCAATTTCACTAAAACGTAAATGAAAACGTTATAAAAATTTTAGTAATAAAAGAAGACTGATTTTGTTAAACAAAACTCTTGGAAGAAATTCCATCCTAAAAAAAGGCCCTATAAAGATTCATCAAGATCAACCCTTTTTTTTGCCTCCCCTTTTCTTTTTATTTTTCTATTCTTTACCGTAGTGTTCGTTTAGGATCGACTCTGTAAGTCGGGCCTACACCCTTTTGAATCCTTGGATTTTTTTCTGACTTATTTCTTTTTTCTGTTCTGAAAATTTCAATCAGATGTTTTTTGAAATTGAAAAATGTTGAATTATAATACCAGAAGCTTATTAGGTACTTAGTGAAAAGTGAAAGTAACCTTAAAACCCATTATAAAAAAAAAAATAAGTTTTTTGAGTGCCTCATCTCATCCGAAATTATTCTCATCCGAAAGTATTCTCGTCCTACTGTCTTCTCGTCCTAAAACTAACGTACAAAAATTGCTGCGTCTGAGAAATGCGGCAGCGTTCCACCCAGCAAGTTTTAAAACTCCTTTTTGCGCCTACCGAGCTCATGATCCATCCCAGGGCCGCCAACAGGGTGAGCAAATCCTCGCGAGAGGAAAAAAATTAACCCCCTTGTTGTCATTAAACGAGCTGATCTCGCGAGAAAAAAAAATTAACCCCCCTTTTGTCATAAAACGAGCACATCCTCGCGAGAGGGAAAATAATTAACCCCCTTGTGTCACAAAACGAGCTGATCCTCGCAAAAATGTACAGACAAAATGACCGTGACTTGCGGGGGTGGAACGCTGCCCGCATTTCTCCGACGCAGCAATTTTCGTACGTTAGTTTTAGGACGAAAAGACAGTAGGACGAGAATACTTTCGGATGAGAATACATTTAATTTAATTTTAAGTAATATTTTATTTTACACATATTTTTAGGACGAGAAGACATTATGACGAGAATACTTTCGGACGAGAATACAGTTTATATTTTTTCTTTTTCTATTATTTTTAGGACGAGAATACTTTCGGATGAGATGTGTGCCCCCAGTTTTTTAAGTCAAAGTTACCTAACTCTTTCCCTCCTTAAATTATGTCATCACGCGTAGGTACTCTAGAAATTGTTCCAAACGTTTTTATACACTTTTGTCTACTCATCGTCCGCTATAACGAAATCCGGAGCCACCTGTTGACGCTTTCGTTCTCTATCTTTAATCAGAGAAGTAAAATTAGAAAAGCTGGAAATAATGAACATTCTAATCCTGAACCGTAAAATATTTCATCACTTAAAAAAAAGAGAAGTTTTCAAGAAAAATAAAAAGTTTTTTAAATTTAAAGACTTTTTTTTTACTTAAAACTTTGCTTAAGTCAAGATTAATGATTCAACTTCTCGAGAGCATAACGTAATTAAAATCTTTGTTAAAGCCGTTTCAAAGAGTGCCTCTTGTCTTAAAATTTACACCTTTTTTAGAAAATTTTGGACTAAAAAGACCCTTTTAACCGGTTTTTCAAACATATTCAAACCTCATTTTACCCTCGGCATCTCGGTCTTTTAGCCGGGAGATTGAGGGGGGTGTTTTTCACGGACATACAGATAAGAAATGGCCTTTTTTGGTGTTTCCCACGTTACGAATTGGTGATTGAAGGGTCTTTCGGATTGAAAAAAGTGGATTTTTTACGATGTTGTGGGCATTAAACGTATGTATGGTTGCTCCATGTTCTATTTTGTTTTAAGATTAAAATGTAAATTAAGTCCTGGTCAAAAGAGAAGCAACAGGCCGTTTTCTGCGGGTTCCCTATTGTAGGAATCGAGGGTCATTTTTCAACTTCACCCTTTTACCTCAACCAATAAAAAAAAAACTGTTTAAAATCCTTTTTTATTTTGTTTCAGAAACTTGAACAAGATGATGACGACGAGTATAATAACGCCCCCTGGGCCGATAGCTCAAGTCTGAAACGATCCTTCCAGCGAATCCCGGACATTTCATGGAAACCGCACTGAACTCCCGCCCTTCTCGACTCGAACAAAATGAGAAAATCCCTTTCAAACCGACAAAATTAAAAATAAACATTTTCCAATTCTTAAAATCGCTTTAATTTTTCTTTTTAAGTGCGTTTTTTTCAACGAAGGGTGAAATCCTTTAATGGTTGTGAATTTAATAATTTTTAGTGCACTCACCCTACAAGCACATTTTAAAGCAAATAAAAAAACTATCAGAAAACTGCTCATGCGTTATTAAATTGTACGTTCGCTGCTCAGTAATTGTGATTTCAGCATTTATGCCGGAAATAATTTTTATGTATATATTTTTTAAACACAATTTTAGACATCACTTTTTTGAATTTGCACTAGTTAGTCAAATAGTCGCTGTTTTTTTTCTTTTCGCTTTTTTCTTTGTATTCTTTCTAGTGCCTGAAGCACAAAAAAGTATTGTGATTTCCCCTCTGGCTTTTTTAGAGCTAGTTGGTTCATACGTCATAGTCCATTCTAAAAGCTTTTGGTACTGTAATGTCTTGTAAAAAAAAAATTATTAAAAATAGTTATAAATATTGTAAATAAAATTCATTAGGGCTATCGTTAACTGTTAAAAAAAATTTATAAAAAATGTTTTTTTAATATTTAAAAACACTGTTTTTAAAAAACAAAATAGTATTTTAAAAAATGTGCTGTCGTGCCTATACGCGTGGAACGTTTCTTGAACCACAGGGTAGTCTAAAATTCCTTCTATCTTCTTGTGTGGTCAGGCGTTCGATTTTTAGAATTTAAAAAATAAACTGAATTAAAGCTTTTGTCATAAAAGGGACCTGAAATTGATGTTTTGTTTCATTGTACATCATTTTTTCCTTTTTAAATTAACTCGAGCCTTGGGAATCCTTCCATTGTTGTACCCTCCAAATCTTTCAAAAAGGAGAAGGTTCTGAGAAAGCATCGCTTTTCTGTCCTCTTTTTTTTAGATAATGTGTACCTACGCCAATTTTAATTTTAATGCTGTTGTTTATTTTTCACCAGCATTGTTGTTAAAAATTGTAATAAAATATACAATTTTTTTTCCCCCTCTCGTTTTATTTTTATTCCGTTTATTAGGCACTTTTTGAACTCATCGAGGATTCAATTAGCTCTTGAAGACCGAAGTAGCGCGTAAATTGTTAATAGGACAATAAAAGGGATGGGGGAGATCGGGATTTTATCGGGCTAAAGATTGTTCTTTGGGGATAACGAAATTTTAATTAATTTACGTTTTTCAATATAGACTGAGTCCTTTTTAAAATATCTCCCTAAAAACAGAATTTTTACAAACGCAAATAAAATTCAATTACGTGGTAATCCAATTAAAAGCACTCGATAATAAGTAATTAAAAGCTATAAAAATATTAAGAAATAAAAGCCATTTGTAAGGGGCTGAGTATAGGCTAAACCATCAAGACTTCTAGGTATTGCGTTTAAGGCGTTGAAAAGTACTGGTCTGGAGCTGGCCCCGACGGGAACTTCCTTAAAGAGAAGTATCTATATAGGAGGGGGAAGTATATGGAGGAGAAGTATAACGGAGTGGGAAGTATGTGGGAGGGGGAAGTATAACGGAGTAGGAAGTAATATGGGAGGGGAAGTATAACGGAGGGGGAAGTATAACAGAGGGGAAGTATAATGGAGGGGGAAGTATAAGGGAACGAAAGTATAAAGGAAGGGGGTGTAGTAGGGAGGGAAAGTATAAAGGAGAATTTTCCAAGTTAGTTTTTTTTTTTTTTTTTTTTTTTTTTTTTTTTTTTTTTTTTTTTTTTTTTTTTTTTTTTTCCGAAAATTTTCTAAGTTCTTTTTTTCGAATAATTTTCTAAGTTCTTTTTTTTGAAAAATGTTATAAGTTTTTTTTGTCCGAAAAAAAAAAAAATTTTTTTTTTTTTTCAAAAAATTTTCAAAGTTTTTTTTGAAAAATTTTCCGGGTTTTTTTTTTTTTTTTTTTTTTCGAAAAATTTTCTAAGTTCTTTTTTTCGAAAAATTTTCTAAGTTTTTTTTGTAAAAAAAAATTTTTTTTTTTCGAAAAATTTTCCGGGTTTTTTCTTTTTTTTTTTTCTTTTTTCTTTTTATTTTTTTTTGAAAAATTTTTAAGTTCTTTTTTTCGAAAAATTTTCTAAGTGTCGAGGTAGAAATAATGGGCTCTTTGGCCTAGGGATGTGCCTCTCGTAAAGGGTAGAAGTACGAAATTTCTCCCTACTAAAAATAGTAATTAAAAAGTGGCAATTTTTTTGCACCAAAAATTCTTAAAAAATATAAGGAGTAATTGGTGAAAATTTGGTGAAAATCGGATTAACGGTTCGGCCGCAGCGAATTTTTTAAAATTTCAAACAGACATATCTCCGCCATTTTTTCGAAATTCCAAAATCCCCCTCGTTACATTCTTCTTCACCGGCTAAAGAAATTTGTGTAAAAATTTGGTGAAAATCGGATGAAAACTGTGGCCGTAAAGTGTTCCGGAAAAAAATGCTACGGACGGCCGGCACCACAGACAAAGTTGAGATCGGTAAAGATCAATATTCGATTTGACCCTCCGGGGTCTGGAAGACCCTTCCCCAAAAACCCGACGTCGAGGGTATCGCAATAACTTCTTTAAGGAAGTTAAAAAGTCGCTGTCAATTTTAACTTAAAGAAGTTATTGTGATACCCTCGACGTCTGGTTTTTGGGGAAGGGTCTCCCAGACCCCGGAGGGTCAAATCGAATATTGATCTTTACGGATTTGTCTGTGGTTCCGGCCGGCAGTAGCATTTTTCACGGCCACAGTTTTTTTAAAAATTATATTCAAAATTTTTTTTCCGCATGTAAAATCTTAAGAAGATTCCTTCGAAGTCGATAAGTAGGTTGTTTAGGGTAGTAGACTGGAGAGTTTCAAACTAGTGCTTAACAGACTAGAAAAGGCTTCTTCTCCGGGAAGTTGGAAGGGTCGGACGAGAGGGAGAGTGGAAGGGTTATGAAAAGCGCAATTAATTAGCTATGACAATGTATGAGGTGTATATAAGTGGAGTGTTGTGGGGACTGAAGTTGGAGTGCGCCCAGACCGGCGTTATTGATCCGTTTTCCCACCCTCCTCTCCAAGCTACCAATTACCTTCAACCCTTATTCCCTTTACAAATAACTAAAACAAAGAAATTTGTACGAACAAAAAAGAAGGCGAAAAACAATTAGTTTAAGAACTTTAAGTTTACTTTCGCCTCGTATTTCAAATAAAAGATTTTTTTTCTCTTTTCTTAAGGCGAGAAAAACTTGGGCGGGGTCTGAAGGGTTCTTTTTCAATCGATCACGAACCCTCCCAGCTGTTGTTCGATAAACCCTTGACGCTCTAATCGATATATCGTTGTTTTATCTTTTTAAAAAAACCCACGAATTATGAGACGTATGAAATCCGATATTCACTTTTTTTTAAATCTACTTCAGGCATCATTATTGCTTTTTTTTGACGTTATACCGCTAATTAAAAGCTTTTACAACACTTCTACTGAAAAAGAATTAATGACTTTTTCGTTAATTAGTTATTTTTTGCCCTGAAAGGAGAAAAACGATCAATTTGAGCTCGCAGTTAGTGAGCCGCCGGATTTTTTTCGCTCTCTCTTTTCCCCTGAGGGGTTTCTTTTGTGCCAAAAGGCGGCGTGGAGGCCACTGGCCCTTCCGTGTCGGTGTACCGCTCATTGTTTACTGTCACGCTCTAACTTCCAGCCAACCACGGAAAAATGTCAATAGTCCACTTTGGCTTCTTATAGAAAAAAAAAAAAGTCTCCAAGGGGAAGCGTATGATTGGTTTTCCGAGAACTTTGGGGTTTGTTTTATTAATCATAATTTCTTTTTTACTTTCATTTAGGATCAATAAGAATGTGGACTGTTTTTAAAATGCTCTTTCCCTTTTTCCCCCCTCTCTTTGTTTGGTCTGAAACATAATTTTTGATGTGTGGGATGCGCCCAGGCGGAAGCTTTTCCCATATTGACATGGCGTCGGGATTAAGGCCAAGGAAGGAGCAAAACGGATAGAATGGAAAAACAACTCAGAAACTGTCTAAACAGAGCATTTCTGGGCAAAAAAACTAATAGACGAGCCCTAAAACTCCAGCGAAAATGGTATTTCTTCGGTGACTGGAGAAATGAGAAAAACGCCATAAAAATCTGGTGATTATTCTTTTAGGGCAATAAACTGTAAAAATAGGGTTTCTCAACCCCCCCCCCCCCCCCCATGTTCAATAATAGAGTCCCTTGTCCAAAAAAAAATTTATTCACAAAACCCAAAAGCTGTTAAAAATGATCGTTTTTGATTGATAGGCAACAGAAAACATTGTCTTCTGTCTTCAGGTGCTTCGAAGTTCAGAGATTTGCTTCAAAAATCTCATTTTTAACTGAAAACAGAGTGAAAAACGCCTAAATTGTTCAGTGAAAGATCCAATTTTTTTCCATCTTCTTCATCCCGGTTACTGCTAAACAGGCAGGAGGTTTTTAAAAATGCTGAAGACCAAACGACAGAATAATTAGCATTATATTTCATTTTGTTTCCTATTATAAATTTTTTTTATTTACAATAATTGTTTTTTTTTTTTTTTGTTTTTTTTACACACTCATTTTAAACTAAGTGCCAAGCAGTCTGCTAAACATAAAAGAGAAGACCCTAAATATTCTCTCATTTGTAAAAATATTAACTTTTTATCCCAATTTCGAACCTTTTACAAAAATATAGGTTTCATTACTCACTCCTCAATTTATTATTTAACAGACAACAGGTTATCAGCTAGAAAATACACTCATGTTAAGTACTACACAATTTCATACCTAAAAAATCACACAAGTGACTTTTTAATTATTGCAGTTTAACTTTTTTGGCTGGAATGCAATTTATGGTAAAACTTCATTTTTAAATATATACATTAAAAAAATTTTGCCACTAATTTACAAGTGCCCGGTTTTCTAATTTTTAATAAAAAACAACTTTTTTTTTCAATAATAATACAAAATTAGGGAAAGCTCAGTAATTAGCGTTTTCAAAATACTATTTTTCTCTGATGGTTATCACAGTAAAACTTATACACTATTTTGTCCTTCGAAAGCTAAAAAATAATAATAATTTTCGGGGAATTATTTTTATGTTCAGTCTTTATTTTGCGTGCGTATATGAATTTAATGAAATATTTTCATTAAAGTTTCAAAAATAAAGGCTTTCTCCCCTTTATGTGTGTGAATGCTTCACTTGGTAAATTGTGAGCCAAAATAAAATGTTTTTTTAAAAAAAGTTATTTTTATTTACAATGACTTGTTAGTGGTAGTATTAATACTAAATAAAAATACTATAAACCCCCCTTTTTTTGTAGGATTTGAGCTTGAAAAGCGATGCTAATCTAGCTTGGAAAAGTCTTAAAATGAGGCCAAAATAAAAAGTTTTGTGATTTTATCAGAGCCTTATAGGCACTGAGATTCGTAGGTTTTATAGGACAGATTCGATCTGTTTGATTTCCAACGGATTTTGGGTCATCGGTGATGGGGCGGTTTCGACGATTTCGGGTATGTCGTCTTCGTTTTCTTCGTCGTCTTCGTCTATAGGAGTGAGAACGTCCATCATGACAGGTTCAGGCTCTTGTTTTACGCATCTTTTCATCATCGGCGCCATAAAAGAGGTGACCGTAGACAAAAAGAAAAAACCTCCTGCCATAAAAAATGGTATCGTATACGTTTTCGTGGCGTCGTACACAGCGCCGGCAAGCGGAGATCCTACAATAGCGGCCGCACCACGGAAAAGGATGAGAAGTCCGAAAGCATTCGTTAGCTTATCTAAACCGAGTAAATCAACTAAAATGATTGACGTCAACGAAATATAAGCCGCTGAAAAAAAAAATTAGTACAACATCGAACCATAATTTTTAACTTACAAATAGCCAATCCGAAGAAAACCGCCATGACGACATATGAAGCATACGTAGTACAAAAAGGTGTCGCACTAACAGCGATCGTAGAAACGACAAGACTAATATTGTTCAGCAAAAGAGAATTGACGGAAGGAAAATCAGCGACATAACCACACAAAACACGTCCTATTGTATTTGTAATTCCAATAATCGACAACAAAAATGAAGCTTTGCCAGGTTCAATGCCCTAAAATAAAATTAAATAAATATTTCTTTTTAATTTCAAAAAACCTACTCCTTGGATTGCAGCATCTACTAAATAAACAAAAGGTACGTAAAGTCCAGCCATTCCAAAAACGTTGCTGATTCCGATGAGAAGGAAAACTGGATCTTTCAATAAAGTGTAATCCAACATAGCAGCTAGAGCAGATTTAAAAGATTCAGGGAGGGTCAAACATGGGCAAAGTTCGGCTAAAAAATTAATTAATATTGTTTTTTATTAATTTTTATGGCATACGTGGTTCGACGACTTCTCCGTCAGGGCCTCTGTGATATCTTAAAGAAACGACGCTTTGTCTATAGCCTGCCAATGATCGTTGAGATTGGTATTCAGGAAGGTTAACTACAGATCCAGAATAAAAGATATCTTTTCGAGAAAGTGGCCTGATTAGTTCTCGTCTGGCTGACATACTAGCTTTGCTGGTTGCGAAACAAACGCTTTCTGTATCCACCTAAAATGATTTTTGTCATCCTTTATCTTTTTTTTTTTTAAACTTACATCAGTTTTGGACCACATATCGTCACAGTTGTTGTTTCTGTTTCCGCTAACGACTGAAGCAGTTGAGAGCCTGAGATGCATAGAACGTCTCAAGTCTCCGTTTGAGTTTATATTCGGCCTAGAAGATCCTTTAATCGCTTGAAGTGTCGGCTTGAACCTTTCCCCTTGACTAGTTTTACGCATACGGTCGAAAAAAGGGACCGAACCGTTTTTCGGAAGGCCTTGAACCTGCGTAGAAAATGCAGGTTGCGACGCGTTTCTCGGTATCGAAGCTTTCGGCACATTATTGTCTTTCTTCAATTCATTCGTACTTCCTGAAAAAACAAACTTTCCATTTAATCAAATCCAACTTTCAATTTACTCCCTATCGACTTTTTGATCCTTTCATCACTAAAATACTAAACTAATAACCCACCAGACTAAAAATTCCATTTTTAATTATAATACATTTTTTTGTACAATTTCCATTCAGTTTTTTTAATGCTATAATGCAGTTTTATTTATTCATTATTTTTAATCTAATCTAACTTTTTCACTAATTCCTAAATTTTTTGTTTAAAAAATGCATATTACTCAAAAATTATAGTAAAACATTAAAAAAAGTCCCCAAATTAGCGAAAAACGTAATGAAAGGGAAGATTCTCAGGACAGACTTTCCCTTCCTTTTTTAGGCGTTTTCTTCAGTTTTTCCGCCAAGAAAGGCGTTTTCTTCAGTTTTTCGGCCAAGAAAGGCGTTTTTTTTTTTTCAGTTTTTCGGCCAAGAAAGGCGTTTTCTTAAGTTTTTTTGCCAAGAAAGGCGTTTTCTTCAGTTTTTCGGCCAAGAAAGGCGTTTTCTTAAGTATTTTAGCCAAGAAAGGCGTTTTCTTCAGTTTTTTAGCCAAGAAAGGCTTTTTCTTCAGTTTTTTAGCCAAGAAAGGCGTTTTCTTCCGTTTTTTCGGCCAAGAAAGGCGTTTTCTTCCGTTTTTCGGCCAAAAAAGGCGTTTTTTTTTTTTTTTTTTCAGTTTTTCGGCCAAGAAAGGCGTTTTCTTCAGTTTCTTGGCCAAGAAAGGCGTTTTATTGATGAGGTCCAAAAAAGGACCTGTTTCAGTAGAATTTAGGTCGTTTTCCTCTAACTTTAGAACAAAAAAACCAATTTTAAGGTTTTTCCCTCAGATTTTTTGCTAAGGAACACTCTTCTATAGTGGATTTTTGTGCGCTTTTTAGGATCTTCTGTACCAAAAAACACTTTTTTACCAGATTTTTGGTAGTTTTCTTGATTTTTTGAGAAAGATATCCGTTTACCCCAAGTTTAAGCTGTTTTCTTCACCTTTTTGGATAAGGAGTTCCTTTAAACCAAATTTTTTCGGCTTTTTCTTGATTTTTGGGCAAAAAACACCACTTTAAGCTGTTTTCTAGTTTTACGGCTAAATATGTATGTACAAAATCTTTAAACATCAATTTTTGCCATTCAAATAAAAGAAAATATTGTTTTTTAAATCGATGCATGAATTTTAATTCAAAAACACAGTTAAAACGCATTCACTGAAATTGTGATGTTTAAAAAGCAAAAAAAAAAAAGTTAGTAAAAAAATCCTTCAAGTCTACAAAAAAAAAGTGATAAAACTACTAAACATGTATATTCTGTCTCATAAGCAGTTTTTTCAATAAAACGTATAAAAATAAAAGAGTTGTTAAGGGAAATGGGGGTTTAAATAAAGAATCCAATTTCTACGATGCAGCAGATGTAAAATTTCACGTTTATCACGCCTTACCTAAAGTGTTCAAATGTGATTGAGATAAAATCGGTAAAGGAAGAAGAAGAGACGGAGCGAAGTGGCCTTTTGTTAAGGCGTGAGTGCTCTCTGTAACATTGAATTGCTGTACCCCTGTTTCGCTCACCTCATTTCTTATGGTAATATTTAGAAATTTGATTAAGACGCTTACCGGTACTTGAATTTCCAGATGAGCTGCTTTGTTCAGGTACTTTGGCTTCAGTGATGGTCGGTAAGATGGCCATTGTGGGTACGGGGGTGATGGGAGTTCCAGGTACAAGTTCGTTCAGGTTGAAACTTGAATGGACACCAGGGTCAATGTTAACCGGAAGCTTCATCCTTTTTTCCATACTCCCATCTGGAAGCTGGACTATAAAGTACGAACCACCTATAGACCCTCTTTCCATTTGAAAACGCTTTTCATCAGCCATCCTCTGCAAAAGAGGCTTACAAGATGGCCCCTTTGGAAATTCCAACGGCCTCATCATCGCACCAAAAACCTATAAAACTCATTTTAATGCTTTTTATATAATTTTGACTTACAGCGCAGTTCAAAATGAGTCCCGCCAGAATAAGATTAGCACCTTTCCAGTCAAAATGTTCCAGCAAAAATGTTGCTAATGGAGCAAATGCGAATGTTCCAAAGCCAGAACCGCAAACTGCTATGCCAGTAGCTAGAGATCTTTTGGTCTCAAAATAATAACCGACGCAGACTACAGCAGGGAGATATATTAATCCGAATCCAATACCTGAAATTTTAAGTTTGGTTTAAAATAAAAAATTTTTGCATAATTTACCTCCTAGGAAGCCATAGGTGAGCATCAAAACGTTGACATTGGGTGAGAATGTACTAAGGACGAAAGCTAAACATCCGATAATACTTCCGGAAATGCAGACAGCTCGGCATCCAAATTTGTTGGTCAGCGCACTCACAACGGGACCTGCCGCAGAACAAGAACACTCAGCAATTCCCAACTGTCAAGATAAACAAATTTATTAAGGGCCGACTAACTCGAATTGACTTTTTATGTCCAGTTGGCTGCCAGTATTCCCTTAATAATTGAGAAAATATATTTTTTTCGAAAAATTACCTGCGCTGAGATACATGCCGGAGAGGAGGGAACCGACCCAGGCGGTTTTCCCTTTTCCCTCGCCGTAGTAGTTGACGAATTCGCCGAGGAAGACGCCGAATGTGTATGCGATACCGTCGACGATCATATTACACATAAAAGACGCGAAAACGATTACCCAGCCGTATCCGCCGTCGGGCGGCGGCGGGATGTCGTGCACCTCGCAGAAAGAAACTCCGTCCCCATCGTCGGGACTCAGCTCCTCTTCCGTCAGTCTCACACCTTCCTCCCCCCCTCCGCCTCGATCTGAACTCTCGCTCTCAGTCTGCAAAAAAAAGGAGAAAAGTTATTAATTTTGTCAAGGGCAAGAATAGTTGACAAACGCCTATTTACCAAAGGTAGCACAAACAACCCTAGACGTCAGGCTTCAACCTAAATTATTTCATGCTTTCACCCTCTTAAATTTAGGTCTTTTTCTTGAATCCGGTAAACAGAGTGTCCCTCAACCGAAATACTGCTCTAAAGTCCTTACAATCGGATCAAAAGGGGTCTCCAAAGACAAAACAAAAAAAAAAAAAAAAAAAAAAAAAAAAAAAAAAAAAAAAAAAAAAAAAAAAAAAAAAAAAAACGCCAATTTTTTCTCCTTCTTCTTTTTTTACCAAGAAAAACCAAGAAAACCCTAAAAATCTCCAGAAGTTAAGGGTCTTTATGGACGAGCTACATCCGCTAAAAACAACTTTTGTTCTACACTGTTTTTAGCGGATGTTTAGGTGTTTTTCCGTTAATTTCTGAAGTTTTTGAGGATTTAAAAAAAATATCAATAAAATAAAAACTATCGTTTTTATGTTTCTTCCCCCCCCCCAAAAATTGCACTTTTAGATCTTTTTTTTGTCTAAGGAAGGATATTTTTATCCAATTTAAAGGATTGTAGTCCAAAAAACCAAGAAAACTCCTAAAATATGGAGATTGTTTCTCCCAGAAAGTGGTGGGGGGGGGGGGCAAAAAAAATGCCAATTTCTTCTTCTTCTTTTTTTTTTTTTTTACCGAAAAAACCAATAAAACTTTAAAAATCCCCAGGAATTAAGGGTCTTTATGGACGAACTATATCCGCTAAAAACAACTTTCGTTCTACACTGTTTTTAGCGGATGTTTAGGTGTTTTTCGTCCAAAAAGACCTTAATTTCTGAAGTTTTTGGGGATTTTAAAAAAAAGTATATAAATAAAATAAAAACACCCTTTTAACCGGATTTATAGATGTTATACATCAGTTTTTTGTCCGATAAACACCCTTTTAACCGGATTATCAGTTTTTTTTGTCCGATAAACACCCTTTTAACCGGATTTTCAGGTGTATTCCTCACTTTCTGTCCCATAAACACTCTTTCAACCGGATATTTGGGTGTATTCCTCACTTTCTGTCGGATAAGCACCCTTTTAACCTGATTTATAGATGTAATACCTCAATTTTTTATTCGATAAGCACCCTTTTAACCAGATTTTCAGTTTTTTGTCCGATAAACACCCTTTTAACCGGATTTTCAGGTGTATTCCTCACTTTCTGTCCGTCAGTTTTTGAGGATTTTTAAAAAAATATATAAATAAAATAAAAACTATCGTTTTTATGTTTCTTTTTTTTTCCAAAAATTGCACTTTTTGGTCTTTTTTTTTGTCTAAGGAAGGATATTATTTTTATCAGATTTAAAGGATTGTAGACCAAAAAAACTATGAAAACTCCTAAAATATAGAGATTGTTTCTCCCAAGAAGGGGGGGGGGATGAAGGGCCAGGGTGAAAAATTGAATTCTCACTACGGGCAGTTTAATCCCATTTTCCAGTCCAAAAACCATAAAAAGTGTAGAAAAACTCTTTCCTTTGTTGTAAAAAAAATTTTAAAAATTGGGTAAAAACTTCAATTTTTCTGTCTTAAAATACCCTTATCTGCTTTAAGTTAACGAACTGAAAACGTCGTAATTCTTTTGTTCTACTACCATCAATTTAACTTCTAGTGACACGTGTAAACGTAAACGAATTTGCCAGGACACACAATTGGATATTTGATGAGGACTAATAATTTAAGTGTATTACTCCGGAGGCTTCCGCGACGGTTGAGTTAAAGGCGTGTGTAAATACTTGTTTACCCGAGTTGAAGCTTAAGTGGCTCAATGACAACATGCCAGAAAGCAAACAACTACTTATAATGAATTGACCAATCTTATCATTTACAAAAGAGGGCGATTCGGAACTAATAAACCGTTGTGTAAAAAGGTTCTTGATATGTCGAGCTTTGAAAAAAACCTTGAGGAACGTTCTTATTTATGCGATTTCCTCGCCAGATATTTTTTTCCCCTCGTTTGTCATTCTTCTATTAGAATTTCAAATAACGATCGAGATATGCAAGTAATTGGAATAAACAATTTGAGAAGTAGAAAAATATTTCAGAAGTGTTTAGTGGGGCCGTTATGGAAAAAAACCGACGAAAATTAACCTTCGGACGAAAACAAGTCGAACTATCGTTCAGAACGACGTCTAAAATCCGGGCAGATTAGAGTAGTCGATAAGTTCTCACGAGGCTTCAATGAAGGGAAAATTTACGAGCCGTTAATGACCCAATAAAGTCACTTCTTCCAAGGGTTTCGCGTTCATCCCCCCAGATAATAAAAATACAGAAGTCTTTCCGACTTTCTCCAATCAGATTTTTCTTTTAAACGGGGACAAAATGAGAAAGTAAAATTACATATCAATCGCCAAGACGTGTTATGAATTTAAGTGGCGCCCGAAGTGGGCTTTGTGCAACTTAAGTCCTTGACATATTTTTCCTCAACGTCCTCGAAATCTCTGGCGAAGACGAGGATCCCACCTGTTGACTTTATAATTTAGATTTAAACTAAAATTTAATTTCTGCTGGGGTCCTCCAGTTTTTTACCCGATAAACACACTTTTAATCAGATGTTCAAGTGTATTCCTCACTTTCTATCCGATAAACACTCTTTTAACCGGATTTTCAGGTGTATTCCTCACTTTCTGTCCGATAAACACTCTTTTAACTGGATTTTCAGGTGTATTTGCTCATTTTCTGTCCGATAAACATTCTTTTAACCGGATATTTGGGTGTATTCCTCACTTTCTGTCCAATAAACACCCTTTCAACCGGATTTATAGATGTAATACCTCAGTTTTTTATTCGATAAACACCCTTTTAACCGGATTTTTAGTTTTTTGTCCGGTAAACACCCTTTTAACCGGATTTTAAGTTTTTTGTCCGATCAACACCCTTTTAACCGGATTTATAAATGTAATACCTCAGTTTTTTATTCGATAAACACCCTTTTAACCGGATTTTAAGTTTTTTGTCCGATAAACACCCTTTTAACCGGATTTTAAGTTTTTTTCCGATAAACACCCTTTTAACTGAATTTTAAGTTTTTTGTCCGATAAACACCCTTTTAACCGGATTTTAAGTTTTTTGTCCGATAAACACCCTTTTAACCAGATTTATAAATGTAATACCTCAGTTTTTATTCGATAAACACCCGTTTAACCGGATTTATAGATGTAATACCTCAGTTTTTTATTCGATAAACACCCTTTTAATCGGATTTTAAGTTTTTTGTCCGATAAACACCCTTTTAACCGGATTTTCATTTCTTCGATAAACACCCTTTTAACCGGGTTTTCAGTTTTTAGTCCGATAAACATCTTTTAACCAAATTTTTGGGTGTATTCCTCACTTTCTGTCCGATAAACACCCTTTTAACCGGATATATAGGTGTATGCGCAGTTTTATATCCGATAAACCCCCTTTTAACCGATTTCTAGAAGTATTCGCCAGTTTTTTGTCCGATAAACACCCTTTTAATCGGATTTTCATTTTTGTCCGATAAACATCCTTTTAACCTTATTTTGTGTGTATTCCTCACTTTCTGTTCGATAAACACCCTTTTAACCGGATATTTAGGTGTATGCTCAGTTGTATATCCGATAAACCCCCTTTTTACCGGATTTCTAGATGTATTCGTCAGTTTTTTTGTCCGATAAACCCCCTTTTAACCGGATTTTCATTTCTTCGATAAACACCCTTTTAACCGGGTTTTCAGTTTTTAGTCCGATAAACATCTTTTAACCGAATTTTTGTGTGTATTCCTCACTTTCTGTCCGATAAACACCCTTTTAACCGGATTTACAAGCCTATTTCTCATTTTTTGTTTAATCAACAACCATTTTACAGTACGATCGACCCAGGAACTCTCTTTCCCCAGGATTTTCAAGAGTTCAGGACTAAATTTTTTTAAACAATATTTCCAGTTGGTCTTAAAGAAAGAGAGAAAAGAAAAAACTTAAGATACGCTTTCTATCAAACAAAAGGGTGAATGTCGAACAATGGAATTATGTCGAACGAGGGGAAAATATTTGAAACGGCCCTCGAAAGACAACGAGGTCAATTAAACTAAATTGTAATCCATCATCGGCTGAGAGGTTCATTAATCGAAAGATTAGAAGATGAACAAATTCAAAATGTAGCGATGACCTCAAACTTGTGACAGAATCAAAAGGGTGCTTTTTTATACTTCGGAAAACGATGCCAAATTTAACTGCCAAGTTGATTACATTCAACTAAGTTCATCTGAGAAAAAAATGAGAAAAACAACGCAAATTCAGATCAAACACCACTAGAAGGGAAAAAGTTTTTTTCCGCTTAAAATCCAATGAAAATATTTGACTGTTTATTTAAAAGGATGCAAATAATGCTGTAGGCGACGCTTGGGCGTAGTACGTGATAAATGCGAGGGTAATTCGAGATAATTACCGCCTCGAATACAATTTCAAGTTTAAAACCAAAAGAAAATTTAGTTTCATCTTTTTTTCCCACGACTTTTTTTTATGAGTCACTGCAAATGTGTCATAAAGTCGATATAAAGATAAATAATTTAACAAAGGGTGATTTTCTGCGGGGTTGACGACCTTTGAAGAAGAGTTCGAATTTCAAGGCCCAAACTTCGGATGGCCCCGCACAGAAAAAGTGGGACAATGACCCTAAAGATCTAAATTTTGTCTAAAAGTCGATACTAAATTAGAAGTCTACATAAAAGGAAGTTCATTTATTCACACCATTAAACGGCTTAAAATGCCGTTTAACATTGTTTTACTAATTAGCTTTTTATCGCTTTGACGAAGAGAGAAGTCTTAAAAGTTTGTCAACGGGATGAAGGCTTCAGGCGTCCATCGTAACTTTCATTCAAACCAGAACATTTAAAATGTGTTCGGATTTCCGACACAGCCTTAAAAAAAGAACGTAGGCATAATTGCAGTTTTTCCAGGGGAAGCCATAGAATTAACAGATTTAACGAGAGAGGTTAATTGTTATCGTGCTTTCCAGCTCGGAAACTCTCAATTTGAGAGCGGAGTAAACAGATTTCAAGAAAATAACAGGCCCGCTTTCCCAGGTCTACCAACTTTCATATCTTCGATTAACTTCATCAAACGTTTTTCTCCAGTCGTGACTTGATTTCTAGAATAAAAAAAAATGTTTACAGAACTGTAGAGATTACGTTCCTTGTAATCAAAAGTTCGGGCGAAAGAAAATTAAGGGGGAGAGGAGGAAAAGCTTTTCTCTCTCTTTAATCAAAGGAAATTACAGTATTTGCCAGATTTTTCTAAAAGGAAACTTTTAAAACTTAAACTCCAGAAACCACTAAAATTACAACTCTTTATTATTACTTCAAAAAAATTAGATTTTACGACGCTTAAATATCTCAGTTTTTAATCATTTTTAATTCTTAAAGGGAAATTTTGTCGTGAATCTATTCAGGATGTTTATTTCTTCATCTGGCCACGGGAAGCGGTCAAATCGCAATTTTCTTAAATATTTCGGAATTAAAAAGTAAGGCAAATTGACACAGTCATATTTCGTCGCGTTAGTTCTAACATCGGCTATCTCATTTTTCCTAGGTTTTCAGGAGAGCAAAAATACTGATTAATTTCTCATTGAAATCAATGCGTGTTGGCTAAATCGTGAACTACGCGAATTCTGTTGGTAATAGGGTTAAACTACCAACGGAATTCGATTCTCCACAAAATTTACCGTCAGAAACAATGCCCAACTCAAAATTGACACCTAAAGTCATATTTCGTCGAGTTAGTTCTAACATCGGCTATCTCATTTTTCCTAGGTTTTCAGGAGAGCAAAAATACTGATTAATTTCTCATTGCAATCAATGCATCACCTGCTGGCTAAATCGTGAACTACGCGTTTTCTGTTGGTAATAGGGTTAAACTACCAACAGAATTCGATTTTCCACAAAATTTACCATCAGAAACAATGCCTAACTAAAAATTGATACCTAAAGGCATATTTCGTCGCGTTAGTTCTAACATCGCCTATCTCATTTTTCTTAGGTTTTCAGGAGAGCAAAAATACTGATTAATTTCTCATTGCAATCAATGCATCACCTGCTGGCTAAATCGTGAACTACGCGTTTTCTGTTGGTAATAGGGTTAAACTACCAACAGAATTCGATTTTCCACAAAATTTACCATCAGAAACAATGCCTAACTCAAAATTGATACCTAAAGTCATATTTTGTCGCGTTAGTTCTAACATCGGCTTTCTCAATTTTCCTAGGTTTTCAGGAGAGCAAAAATACTGATTTATTTCTCATTGCAATCAATGCGTGTTGGCTAAATCGTGAACTACACGAATTCTGTTGGTAATAGGGTTAAACTACCAACGGAATTCTCCACAAAATTTACCATCAGAAACAATGCCAAACTCAAAATTGACACCTAAAGTCATATTTCGTCGAGTTAGTTCTAACATCGGCTATCTCATTTTTCCTAGGTTTTCAGGAGAGCAAAAATACTGATTAATTTCTCATTGCAATCAATGCATGTTGGCTAAATCGTGAACTACGCGAATTCTGTTGGTAATAGGGTTAAACTACCAACAGAATTCGATTTTCCACAAAATTTACCATCAGAAACAATGCCAAACTCAAAATTGATACCTAAAATCATATTTCGTCGCGTTAGTTCTAACATCGGCTATCTCATTTTTCCTAGGTTTTCAGAAGAGCAAAAACACTGATTAATTTCTCATTGCAATCAATGCATGTTGGCTAAATCGTGAACTACGCGAATTCTGTTGGTAATAGGGTTAAACTACCAACGGAATTCGATTCTCCTCAAAATTTTCCATCAGAAACAATGCCCAACTCAAAATTGACACCTAAAGTCATATTTCGTCGAGTTAGTTCTAACATCGGCTATCTCATTTTTCCTAGGTTTTTAGGAGAGCAAAAATACTGATTAATTTCTCATTGCAATCAATGCATCACCTGCTGGCTAAATCGTGAACTACGCGTTTTCTGTTGGTAATAGGGTTAAACTACCAACGGAATTCGATTCTCCACAAAATTTACCATCAGAAACAATGCCTAACTCAAAATTGATACCTAAAGTCATATTTCGTCGCGTTAGTTCTAACATCGGCTATCTCATTTTTCCTAGGTTTTCAGGAGAGGAAAAACACTGATTAATTTCTCATTGCAATCAATGCATGTTGGCTAAATCGTGAACTACGCGAATTCTGTTGGTAATAGGGTTAAACTACCAACGGAATTCGATTCTCCACCAAATTTACCATCAAAGCCAAACTCAAAATTTATAAAAAATGAGATCGCCGGTGTTAGAACTAACGCGACGATTTATAAAATACTAGGGGAAAAAAAATGCAAAGTTGAATATCTATATTGTGAGAATATTTTGAGCGACTGGTAGAATTCTGGGAATAAGGTCAAGGTAGCGAAGATTTACACGAGCGTCCCCGCGTTTTATAAGACATGAGGAAGTAATTTTGATTTTTTTTCTTTCCTCTAAATTTTTCTTTTCTTATTGAAACTCCCAATCGGTTTAAACAAAGTTCAGTAACAAAACACGTGCCTCCTTTGTGCTATTTCGAAACGCCATTTGATAAATATACAGGGTGAACAGAACAGATTTTTTTAAAAAAAGTTTTAGAATAAAACGAGACGGCTTTATCTCAGACACGTGGGATTTTGATAAAGCAATAAACAAGTAAGATAGCAGATTTGTTAAACAAAAATACCTAAGGAAAAGTAATAAATTAAGAATAGAGTTTTACTTAAGTTCTGACCCAGGTCTTCGCGCTAATTCTAGACTAGACTATTTGTCGCCAAAAATCACCTGCCAACACATTTTTTCAGAGTATAATGTACTCTATTCAGTTTAAACAATTACAGTTTAATTAGTTTGAGGTTTATTTCCAACCTTGAAAACAAGCGTTCTGTTTTATCCGCGACAAAAAGTTTAGAATTCTAGATATTTCTAGAAATCCAAGGTGATCATGACTACTATAAAAGATTCGGAAATAGGCAATAAATCTTTTACTCAAGGGTTAACATTTTTAATAATTTTTAGGTCAACGATTCTTTGTTTTTTTAAGTGAATATTGGCTTCCAATTTTAGACATAAAAAAATACCTGTAATTTTAAAGTAGTTTTTTTATGAGTTTATCAGTTTCTAATTTTAATTTTATCGATCTTTTTTCACGATCTTCACTTATCTCGAAATTTTTTTCAAGGGCGGTTTTCATGGCCCATCTGATTGATAAAAATCTTAAACGAAAAATATTTTTACCTCGAGATTTTTTAAGTTGGGGAAAAAAAATATCGGTGTCACAATTTGGCGTTTGAGTATTTTGAAGGCAGCGAATTGAAACCGTAGAACGCTTCAAAAATGCTACTACTCCGAAACTACTGATCTTAAAAATGGATTTATGCGCTTTTTCCTGGTTTTTCGTCGGAAAAACTACTTTTGACTGGATTTTCAGGCAGTTTTCCGTTCTTTCTGCAGTTTCCCGTTCGATAAACATCTTTATACTGGGTTTTTGGGCCCAAATTTATTTGAAACCGTAGAACGCTTCAAAAATGCTACTTATAACTCCGGAACTACCGATCTTAAAAATGGATTTATGCGCTTTTTCCTCGTTTTTCGTCGGAAAAACTACTTTTGACTGGATTTTCAGGCGCTTTCTGCAGTTTTCCGTTCGATAAACATCCTTTATACTGGGTTTTTGGGCGTTTTCCTCGGTTTTCCGATTGATTAACACGCTCATTACTGGATATTCCATATAACTCCGGAACTACTACTCATAAAGTAATTTATTCATAATTGGGGTTAACCAATCCGAATTTTACAAGCCAAACTATGTCGAGGGGTTCGTGAGAGAAATTTCGGAATGTAGCGAACATATGTTCGTAATAGCCTTGATTTCAAGAGTCCTTGAGAGAGACAACTCGGAATAATTAACTGCCCCTCTTGAATACTAGTTAGACGTTTTAATATGCGCCGCTTCATTTAGCGGACATTTTAAAACCAAATTAACTATCAAACAAGCAAAATCGTTGGTATAAAATTCACATTCATATACTTAAGGAGGAAAAGATGTGGAAATTAGTTTACTTTTTATTCAAAAGAGCGCAGCACCTAAGGTTTCAGAAAAACTGTAGAATAGGGGCTAGGAGAATTAAATAGAGGATAAAACTAGTTACGGTTTAAAAAACACTTATGTCCCTCAAATTACTAGCCCACATAGTTCGTAAACACAATTCCTTCTGGCCATGATTTCATTTTTATTAACAATTAACTGATTGATATCTAATCGTAGAAAATGTCGAGAGGGCCAAAAAAAATCTGAAAACACTTCAAAACGATGAAATTATTCACGCTTTTGTTTCAGTCGATATACTGTCCCATATTATCGTGACTAAGAGGAAAATAAATTGAGGTCACCTAAATAACCCCCGTAGTAAATGCAACAATCGTATTTCGAACGTTCGATAACCCGGAATTCCCCGTAAGTAAATCACGTTTTGGCATATTAAAAAAAAGGTACGATTTGTCAAATTTTGAATTGCAATACATCACTTTTCAACAGGGGAAAAAAAATTCTTTTTTGTTTACTGACAAGGATAAAAGCATCACTCATAAAAATGAAATCAACAATTAAAATCTGAAAAAATAAAAACTTCTTTTTTTTTAACAATTGGGGGCCCAGACGGAGGCTTTCGCCATATTGCCTTGGCACCCGTTCTATGTCAAGGGATCCACGGAGGAAGAATTTTTTTTAAGGAGATTTAAAGTTCTAGAATAGGGAGAGGAAAAAAAATGTGCTATCGCTTGTTTATACGGTTTATTTCTGGGTCAAACGAAGACAAGGAGTGTCCGGAAGCTTTTTTTTTAAATTCGCATTCCAACACCTTTCTCAAATGAAACTTTTCTTTTTATATTACGTTAATTAATTTTCATTAAACGAATATTTTATCACGAAATTGAATGAACGGGGTTAAATTCGATGAAAACTTTCGAGGATGTTTAGAGGCACTCAAAAAGGTGGGGGAGGGTTCGAAAGCCTTTCAAGCTTCTTTTGCGAAAAGACCTGAGAGAGGAATTTCGAAGGCGTGGGCCAGAAAACCGGCGCCGGAAGATGGTTAACAGAAATGTCGGTCATCTGGGCATGAACGCTTTTTTTATGACAATGAAACAAAAATATTCTTTTTAAATCGACCCTGTATATTTCCTTGTTCCGTCTTTTGAATTTTTTTTTCCCTTTCAAAATAGTTTATTGGTCTACAAACATCGTTTGGCGGGTTCCCAACGAGGTTGTATATGGATCTTCCGAGATGAATCGATTTTCGTCAAACTTGAAATGGAAAGTATAAGTTATTTTTTTAAGGTCATAGTGGCTGTTAGATGAGCGTCAACGTAAAACGGAGGTCCTGGGTTCGATTCCCGACTTGTATCGAATTTTTTCATTGAAATAAGAATTCCATCAAAGTTTTGGAGAAAGCTTCAAAAGAGAGCCAGGGAAAAATATGCAAATATAAAAATACGCTACAGCTAATTTTAAAAAAATCAAGACGACCCACATTTGGCAGGTTGAAGAAGTTACAGAAGCTGTGGGAACAATGTTTTTGACAGTTTCTAACCCGGATTTGTCGAAAAGGGCTGGACTAAATTTGGAAGACGTCCAGACTTCTAATTTTTCTTTCATCCTGAGACTAATTCTATAATAGAAAAAGGACCTTTCTCTGAGAGTCTATGGCGAAAAAACGTTGCGAAACCTCAGTTAAGACATACGATTTCGAAAATCGAATAGTCAGACGGGAATTGAAGTATGAAAACCAGTTTTTTCTGGGTAACGAAGCAGTTTTAATAGCCGGGTGAATACAAAACTTTTTTGAAAATTGCGACACCCAGTATAATAGAACTGAAAACTCACCCTGCTGATTTTTCGGACCCTCCTCGCGACCGGTTTGACTTGCAGTTTTGTAGTTGACATCCTGAAATTTTAAAGCGCGGCGGAACTCGAAATTTTTTATGAGGGAGAGTCACCAGACGCGAAGCCCATCGAGGAACTAATCGTGCAGAAAAACTGAAATTCAAAGTACAATTGACACTGCGAGATACCCTTTATCTTTCCCCCTCGTCGATAAACAAAGAGAGAAAAACACTCAACCCAAATTTTAAGATAATCAAGCAACGAGATTGTTTTTCCCGAAAAACACGGATGACCCGCGCGTCTTTTAGCTCGGGGGGAGAAGAGAGCGAACGTCCCGAGTCATTTTCGAGTATTTCAACAACAAAAAGCGCCGACTGTCTTTTTCTCACGTCCGAAATACGTACGGAAGACGCATAGCCGAAAGCTGTACGAACCGCTATAGGGACTCCTTTTGACTAAGCCTTAATTTTGCGATCAGAGTTCCCGACCAGCCGAGTCCCGGAGACAGCTGTCTTCGAAAACCTCGCTGGCGCCCTCTGCCGCCTATTTTTAGACGTCGCACGTGCCTCACGTCCCTTCCCGCCCCGTTTAAAACGTCGATAGTAAGCTCATCTACATTCTTTTTTCTATTACAACATCAACCGTTAACTTTACTACATTATTTTAAAATATTTATCCAACCCCAGAATCCTACTTTTCGCTAAAAACCTGCTGTTCTTCTGACTTTCTAAAAGACTTCCAGACCTACCACACTTTTTTTTTAATTGCTGGAAAAAATTTAGGAACTCTATAGAGTATATTTCTCAGTCAAAGCACCGCGGCAGAAGAAAATCTGGCAAATGCTGAGATACTGAGTCGAGATTTCTAAGACCGAAAAAAACCTAGAAAACTCCCAAAAACTAGTTGGTTTCTGTGAATAAAACCTAGAAAAACACCAGAAAAACTGATCAAAACGAGGTTATTTGGTCTGAAAACCGAGAAAAACGCCCAAAAATCGCGTTTTTGGAAAGAAAACCAGAAAAAAAAATCTGTTTTCGGCGAAAAGGCGTTTTTTATATTTTTAAATCTGAACTTGAGTCAGCTAAACATTTGAAGAATCTCGATTTTTAGCAATTGGAAAAAAACGGGAAGTCCTTGTTCTGAACTGCTACGCTTTGTTGCTTTTTCAAGGTGACCGATCTATTTCCCCGCAACAATATCACCGTAATTGAGCAATCAAGGTTTTAAATTTCAAAAATCAAATAAAAACCAACGGGGAGAAAACTTAAATTGAAGAAAACGTCTAAAAATCATTTAAAGTGTGTTTTTTGGCCAAAAGATCGGGGTAAAACAAAAACTCATCAAATTCTACCTACTTAAAATGGAGACCCTGGGACAAAAAATAGAAGAAAATTTTGAAATTGAAATTTTAGGACTAAAAATGAAAGAAAATTTCGCCTACCAGCATTCCTGAAGGCTTCTTCTGAGAGCCTAAAACCGCGATTTCGACGATTCGGAGAGCTTCAAATCGGCCCTTCTTCAGTCGTCATCCCAAGACTTGTTGAGCCAACCAGTCTCCATGAGTTCAAACTCTGAAAAAACAAAAACTATCAAATTTTAATTCGTTCAACACCAAACTTTGATTAAAATTCCATTTAAACACAATCTTTTTGTGCGAATAGCAAAAGTTTTTTTAAAAGTTATCTTTTTAAATAAGATAAGATATTTTGAAACAAAGAAAAAAAAAATCATAGATTCTAGGGAATAGTTAAATTTACTTAAGTTCTTTGATTTATTTCATTGTTTAGAGTGTTGTAGCATAAAATTGGCGAGGTTTATACCAATGATTACTCCGATTGATGAGGGGGTAATTCGATTCCGTCTCATTAAAACCCACGCTGAAATAGACATTTTTTTCCATTAGTTTTTTTCCTTCGTTTTAAAATTCGTCGAAAGCGATTTTTATTATCGAAAGGGGAAAACAGAGGCCCTATTATTCCTAGATAAGAAATTATGCACAAATATTTGTCATCTCATCGAATCCATCGTTATCGTGAAAACGTTCTCACACAATGAAATATTCTGAGTAAAAAATCAAAATTGATTAGGTAACAATGGGAAAAATATGGCCAGTGGGTGGTGGGACCGAAACGGCTCCAGCGTCCGAATACAGCGAAGAATCCATTTTCATCCCTACTGTCAAAATGAAGAGCTTCCAACGAAAACTTCCTAAAAGAGAAGTAACAATATAGGAGGGGAAGTATAACGGAGGGGACGTACAACGGAGAGGGAAGTATATACGGAGGGGAAGTATAACGGAAGGGGAAGTATAACGGAGGGGGAAGTATAACGGAAGGGGAAGTATAACGGAGGGGGAAGTATAAGGGAAGGGGAAGTATAACGGAGTGGGAATTATAAGGGAGGGGGAATTATAAGGGAACGAAAGTATAACGAACGGAGGGAAAGTATAAAGGAGGGGGAAGTATAAGGGAGGGGGAAGTTTTTTTTTTCAAAACATTTTTTTTTTTTTCGAACAATTTTCTAAGTTTTTTTATCGAAAAATTCCGGGTTTTCTTTTTTAAATTTGCGCTTTTTTTTTTTTTTTTTTTTTTTTTTTGTGAAAATTTTCTAAGTTTTTTTTTGAAAAATTTATTAAGTTCTTTTTTTCGAAAATTTTTACAAGTGTCGAGGTAGGAATAATGGGCTCTTTGGCCTAGGGATGTGCCTCTCGTAACGGGTAGAAGAACGAAATTTCTCCCTACTAAAAAAAAACAATAATTAAAAGGTGGAAATTTTTTTACACCAAAAATTCTTAAAAATATAAGGAGTAGGTAATTGGTAAAAATCTGACCAACGGTTCGGCCGCAGCAAATTTTTTAAAATTTCAAACAGACATATCTCCGCCATTTTTTCGAAATTCAAAATCGCCCCCGTTACATTCTTCTTCACCGGCTAAAGAAATTTGTGTGAAAATTTGGTGAAAATCGGATGAAAATTGTGGCCGTAAAGTGTTCCGGAAAAAAATGCTACGGACGGCCGGCACCACAGACAATGTTGAGAACAGTGTTTATCCATATTCGAATTTATCCTACGGGGTCTGGAAGACGCCTCCCCACAAACCCGACGTGGAGGGTATCACAATAACTTCTTAACCCAAGAAGTTAATTTAAGCATCAAGGTAGACCCAACAGGCCACCGCAGGGGGCAAGAACACCCCAAATTTCTCCTTACTTTTTCTCTTGTTTATTGTTTTTTACCATTGGTCATTTCTATCGTTCTGGGTCGCTAAATCCTCAGCGGTTTTTTACCATTGGTCATTTCTATCGTTCTGGGTCGCTAAATCCTCAGCGGTGAATAGTAAGCGCGTAAAAGAAAAAACAGGATCGGAAGTTCGGGCTGTATCTCTAACTTATCAGTGAAAGGTGGAGATATGAATAACATAACATTTGAAATTGAATTTCTCGACTGTCTGGGGACCGATTTCTTTATATTTTCAGAGTTCTTTCTTGTAATATTAAAGAAGATCCCTCCACATTTTAGGTCGATTGTCCTCCGTGAGCCGAAAAAGAAAGTAAATCTTCGTAAGTAGAGAACGTAGGGACCTCTTGGAATGCTCTCAAGAAATCCAAACTTCAAAATCAGCAAACAGGCTTACCAGAAAGCCAAGATTGCAAAAATAAAATCCTATTTTTTTTTCAGAATTTACAATATTTGAACACTTTTTCGCAAGTTTTCAAGTGAGAAAAATGGTTCCTGACACCATGACCTATGCCGGCTCGAGGGATAGAATTAACTAATCGATTTCAAGAGCAAAAGAAGAGAAAATTACTCTTAACATGCCAACATTCGAGCTCCATCTTAATTTATTTTAGTAACCTTATACGAAGATTATAAATTAAATTTTAAAAAGTAAAAATAATAGTTATTGAATGTTTTTAAAATTAATTTATTTGTAGGATGGAACTCGAAAAATGTGAGGAATTTGGAGAGAAAACTCATAAAAAGGAATTAGTAACCATAAAAAACGGGGAGGAAGGATAAAAAAAAAAGACTGAACATACCAGCTATTCTTCATCTTAATTTATTTTTCCAGATTTTAGGATAAATTAAAGAAAAATGCTCAAAACCAAAGGGAATGAAAATCAATAGGACCTTTAGAATTTCAGTTTGAATGGTCTTGAATGAGAAAAAGCACCTGAAAAAAACTTAGACCGGAGACGTGACCCAAACAATCACCACATTTCAAAAGTTTTCAAATATTCGATTTTATCAGACAAGATTTTTCCTCTTTTTTTTTCTTTTTTGTAGGGTTGGCGTCCTGTGATACCTGACGAAATTAAGGAATTTTGAGTTTTAAAATTTTTAGAAAAGATGAAAAAGGGAAGAAGGAAAAATATTGATTTGGGTGTGAGCATTAGAATGGTGGAGGGAAAAAAAATGTTGAACGAAAAATGAGTTTCGTACTCACCATTTCCGGTCGGACGGAGGGAGGGTAGGAAGAGTTGCCTGGGTGGAGGCATGCCTGATTCTGTTCGAACGCCGGAGACCGAAGGACTCGGCCGCCCTCGACAGCTGATCCGCCCGCCGCCTCCGCCACCCCTCGATCAATAGCGATCACACCCGCTGCGGCGCCCGTCAAAACCGACGAACAAAAAAACCGGCGTAGGTCGGAGAAAAAAAAAAATCAAGTACCTGTGAACGCCTAAAATACCTAAACGCCAAAATCTACGTTTTTTTAGTTGAAAGATCGCCCAAAAAATTCTTTTCTTGAGCAATTTACAGCGCAAAATGCCGTAAACACCGGTGTTTCTTCAACAGATGATCTAGAAAAGCGCTCCAAAATGCACCGTTTCTTGGCCGTAAAACAGAAGAAAGACTGGAAAGGGTTCCTATTGGACAAAAAATAGAAGAAAACGCCAAAAAAATGGTAATGGGCGAAAACGCCCAAACATGCGGGAACTCCCTAAAATCGGGTAAAAAAGGGTGTCTCTTCAGCACAAAAAATTCAAGAAAACCTCCTAAAAACTGTTAAAATTGGACTTCAAGGCCAACGAGAGAGAAAAACGCCGGAAAATCCGGTTTTTTGGCTGAAAGTTCGAAGAAAACGCTTAAAAATCCTGATAAATTGAGTTTCTTGGCAAAAAGAAATGAGGAAGTGTAAAAAAAAGTAAATTGGGACATACTGTTCATCGAAAGGGAAGCCATGGATGTTTCTCTGCCTGGTAGAAATTAGAAAAAAGCGCCTTTTTTAGTTGCCATCATCGCTGCTAGAGTTTCGGTTCTGTTTACGACTGATAACCTTCCTCAGTGTTGACTGTTTCCTATTTCCCAAGTTGACGTTTTTCAGTCTTTCTACTGTTTTCACAATTTGTAAAGTGTTTTTTTTTAACAGGCTTTATAATGACGATGCATTGTTGGTATTTCGACAAAAAAGAGCTTCGGAATACTCCATCGGCGGCGGATGGAATCGACTACGACACGGAGCTCCGTTATCGTCGTGAAGGTGCCAGATTCATCATCGACACCGGGACCAAAATGGACCTCGGCTGCAACACGATTGCCACCGGCGTCGTCTATTTCCACAGATTCTACATGTTCCATTCTTTCAGAAACTTCCCACGTTACGTAAGTCCGAAAACATCAATCATTTGCTGACATTGAATTCCAGGTGACTGCTTCGTGCTGCCTTTTCCTCGCTGGAAAAGTCGAAGAAACTCCGAAAAAATGTCGGGATATCATAAGGTCTGCTAAGCTTTCCCTCCCAGATTCGAAGTTTGCGACTTTCGGTGATGACCCTAAAGAAGAAGTGATGACTCTAGAACGGATTCTTCTTCAGACCATCAAATTCGATCTTCAAGTCGACCACCCTTACCATTTCTTAGTCAAATACGCCAAATGTTTAAAAGGAGATAAAACCAAATTGCAAAAATGGTCCAGATGGCATGGACATTCGTCAATGACAGGTCTATACTGCAGACTGCCACAGAAAATGTTTTCTAATTGTGTATTTTTTAGTTTATGTACGACACTATGCCTTCAATGGGAGCCTGAAATAATCGCTGTAGCCTTAATGTATTTGGCTGGAAAACTAAGCAAATTTGAAGCGCTTGATTGGACTGGGCGTCAACCTAAACATTTAAGATGGTGGGACATGTTTATTGAAGATGTCACAATGGATCTTCTTGAAGGTATGGTCTTCTAACTAGAAAAAAAGCTAAATCTCTTGTAGATATTTGCCATCAAGTATTAGACTTGTATTCTCAACCACAGACTGCGAATCAGCCAGATTCGCCTCCTCCTCCGCCACCGCCGAAATCGAAGCCTGATCCACCACCGCCCCCGATGGAAACTAGCGTTATACCTACCATCGTCAATGCACATCCTATCCAATCAGTCGTCCCTCGTAAGTTTTTTAAACATACTCAAGCTTAAGTTTTAAAATGTTTTTAGCTGTAAAAATGCTGATGAAACCAGTCCCTCCGATGAAAGCTCATCAGGCTATCGAAATACCTAAATTACCGATTGACACGTTGAAACCGCCGCCTCCAATTCCGATGGAGACATTCCAGTATCCGCCGCCGTATCCACCTGGACCTCCTCCAGCTGCTGTACCTTTATACCCTCCCCCTGGGCCGTATCCGCCTCCACCGCCCCCAACCGCTGCTTTTCCGCCACCTTTCTACCCCCCACCACCAGTTTAATTTTGTATATTTTCTTTTAATAAATAAATTTAATTGACATGTTTTAATGAGTGTGTTTACGGAACAAGTTTCAACATTTCGTGACGTTCATGGCGTCTGCGGGTGAGGAAATTTGCTTCAAAAATTGAATGACTGTTCTAGTAGGCCTTCCAGTCATATATCCTCTCCTATAATAAGGGATTGATTTCCCGGTGGTTAAAAGTCCAACACCTGTTATATCAAGATGAAGAAATTCTGCGCATTTTGGAGCAAATTCGTTAAGAAATGCTGCTCCTAATGCAGTATCGCCACCTTTTGTGTGTCCTCTGTAGCCAACATTGTGCATATCGACACCAACATAGACTAAAAACAAAATCAATATTCATTCTTTTAAGACCGATTACATTTGTTTCTTCTGTCGTAATGATCCCAAAGAGGTAGCCGGACAGTTCTATCTCCAGTATCAGCTCCAGCAGTGCTCAGTTCTTGATAAATAGTATCGTCTGTTGAATAAGCTCCAGCGGCTCCTGAGCCCAATGCTTTTCTTATTCCCGCTGAAAGGAAAATTTAATGCTTCAAAAGTGCTTTGCTATTACGTGTCAGAGTAGCCACGGAGATTGTCAAGCAAGGTGAGAATTTATTGGCATAAACAAGGGCGTCTGCAAGTGCCACTCTTCCTTCGTTGTCTGTATCTTCAACTTTAATCGTTTGATCGCTGAGAGCCAAAACGATGTCTCCTGGTTTGACGGCGTTTCCACTGGGCATGTTTTCAAAAAGCGGAATCAACCCTTAAAGAATATAAAGTATAACTGCAAAAGATGTCTTTGCTGCCCAAGTTGCACCCAAAATACCGGGCTTTGAGGAGATTCTTTAAAACCTTTTCCCCAATCTTACCAACTAAATTCATAGGATAGTTAAATTGTGCGGCAGCCTTCATTGTTCCGACGACAACTGCAGCACCTGCGCAGTCTCCCCTGTATTCGGCCATAGTATCGCAATTTTTAAGGCAAAGCCCACCCGAATCGTAGGTTGCTCCTTTCCCTACATCAATCAAATAAAAAATCAAAATTTCATCAAAAAAACTAACCGACTAAAACAACAGGCTTGTCGTTTTCACCACCGCCGCAGTAAGTCAATTCCAAAAATACGGATGAGCGCACGACCCTTTGGCCATATTGAAAAAAGCATTCATGCCATTTTTCAATATCCATTTATAATCCCTAACCTGAACTGTGACACCACATGGGCACAGATAGTATAAAGCAGCCTTCACAAATTCCTTCGGAGTCAATATATTGGCAGGAAGATCAGACAACCTTCGAGCCAAATTTTGCGCCCTTGCTTTCACAACACCTCTCGACCAATTATCACTAACGAAATAATTAAAATTATAAACATAAGTTAAAATTTAACGAACGCATTAGCCCCGTCGCCATAAAGAGCTACTTTCGGCCTAACTTCTCTTTCTTCTTCATTCCGAAACTCTTGAAATCTCCACAAGCCTAAAATAGCTCCTTCAGCTGCAGCTTCTTCATTTGTATATCCTTCTACCATTATGTTCTCTATTGTCTGGAGAGAAAAAATTATAGCAAAGATTATAATAATGTTAACCTGTCTTTGCAAAGCTCTGGCGCCTACTGCGGCACTGATTCTTATATTTTCTTTACATTCATTTAAGTTCTCTTTGGGGTTCATCCCTGCATCTTTGTATCCAAGGCCAGAAACTGCGACACCGTAGAATTCATCAAGACCATTGAAGACTCTTGCTTCTCCTAATTTTATTCCCGAACTAATTTAAACTTAAAGTTTTTATACAAAATTCTGCATTACTTATTTATTAGAGTAGAGATCCTCCCTTCTACTTTGGCATCAAAAGCATTTCCGTATGATGTCAGCTCATATTTTCCTTCATCGCACGTAGAATATGCTCCAAGAACAAGCCCTTTCTGCAAAAAAGTTAAAAAGAACATCGACCGCTAACCCTACCTTTCCATCGCAGAGTGTTTCTTCACATGTGCATTCACCACATCCTACCGGATGATATTCCCTCCTCCGTATGCACTTTATAAGAACCCGAATCGCCCTCTTGCAAAACATACTTGTCCAATTTTGTGTCGAAGTTTTATTCTAATTTCAGAGATTTTTTGTGTTTTGTGATAAAATTTGTTTCATGATCATGTGTGAAAACATATGAACTATTTTAATTAATTAAAATATATTTTATTATATAAAAAAATTATAACATAATTGACATTTTTTCCACAAAGCAAATAAACTAATAACGCATGAAAAAAATAAATATAAATAAAAAAAGTGACATTAAACACAAGTTATTAAAAATTAGTTGTACAATACATCACTTAAAAGAGACTAGAGCAACAAAAAAAAATTAGAAAAATAATTGTCTCTTTGGTATTCAAATTAACTAAAAAGCCAATCGAAAAAAATAATTAAATACTTAATAAGTGATGTTAATGTATTGTACATTTCAAAAAAATTAATTTTTAAAAAATTTCAACTAAGTTGAGTTAATTGATTAAATTATTAACAATCCTATAAAATGAACGAATTTTTTTTAGGTGTTGAACACCATGGCAACTTTGAATGAGGATAGCGGCGATTTTTTAAGGCACTTTTCTCCTTTTGGCACCAGTTTAGGTGGGAGATGAAATTAAAGCTTAAATTCTAATAAAACTTTGAATACTTGATAGTTTTGGGGACTTAAAAAGCAGGAAGAGTTGGATATATTCGTCTTCATAATTTATTTTCTCTCATTTCCAAAAAAAATTTTAAAATTTACAATTTTTAAAAAATCAAATAAATAAAGGAAATTTAAAAAAAAAAAAGTTATCAAATTTAGTAAAATTCAAGAGAAGTTTGCACAGAAAGTTCGTTTAAAAAATTTCTAGGAAGCCCAGATGGCAATTTTTCCAGACAGACCTAGTATGTAGGTATATTTAAAAAATTCATAAAAATAAAATAAGAATGTAAATATGGTTTAAAATTAATATTTTCTTTGAATTTTCTAAAATGTTTGAGATATATAAATTGTCTATGAATATACCCAATAATAGAAATTCTGAAGTTGAGAAATTTTGACTGGCAAATTTTAGTCCCGAATACTTTTATAAAATACTTATTCAATTTAAATGAGCCTTGAATTTTTCAAATAATAAATAAGTAAACTATGGACGAATCTATATTGAGATATATTCTGTATCATGAGCATACGCTGGAGGCGAAGGAGGTAGACAACTCTGGCGACATCAAGTTCCTGGGGAAAAAAATCATATGATTGAAAAATAGAGAAATAAAAATATGCAATACTGGTTTGAAGAGCTTCCAACGAAAATTTCCTTAAAGAGAAGTATCTGTACAGGGTGTCCGGAAACACATGGCAAGCGTCTGGGAGAGCGTTAAAAAGTGGTTTTACGAAAAAAGTTAAATGTAAACCCCCCTTAAATTGAATCAAAGAATTTGATGGTGTAGTTTAAAATCCGCCTGGATATACAGGGTGTCCCAGACACAACCTAACTTCGTTATTTCAAATGAGAACCCCTATTTTTTATTTCAGATTCGTAATCTACGCAAAATTTCAAGTAGATTTGAGTACTCATATGACAATTTTGGACAACTTTTAAAAAATGTCAAATTTAGCGTTTTTTGCAATTTTTTGAGCTAAAATCCGTTAAAATTGACCTAGGAGACTCGTTTTTTTTTTAATTCCACTTATTTTTCTCGAAGAATCCAACTGTCTCAAATTTGAGCATCTTCGCATTCTGCATCACGAGATTTCGTCGCTAATGGCCTTTTTTCAAGTTTAACTCCAAATTCCATACTTCAAAAATGGAAATTAGCGATTTGTTGACGGAATTTTAATTTTTGATGCATAAACACAAAGACGCTGTAGCTCTTTCAAAATTTGTGGTCCGAAAGAAAAATTCCTTTCAAAAAGTGCTAATTTTCATTTCTGAACTAAAAATTTGGGTTCTAACTTGAAAAAAGGCCATTAGCGACGAAATCTCGTGATGCAGAATGCGAAGATGCTCAAATTTGAGACAGTTGGATTCTTCGGGAAAAAATAAGTGGAATTAAAAAAAAAACGAGTCTCCTAGGTCAATTTTAACGGCTTTTAGCGCAAAAAACGCTAAATTTTGACATTTTTTAAAAGTTGTCCAAAATTGTCATATGAGTACTCAAATCTACTTGAAATTTTGCGTAGATTACGAATCTGAAATAAAAAATAGGGGTTCTCATTTGAAATAACGAAGTTAGGTTGTGTCTGGGACACCCTGTATATCCAGGCGGATTTTAAACTACACCATCAAATTCTTTGATTCAAATTAAGGGGGGTTTACATTTAACTTTTTTTCGTAAAACCACTTTTTAACGCTCTCCCAGACGCTTGCCATGTGTTTCCGGACACCCTGTATAGGAGGGGGAAGTATAACGGAGGGGATGTAAAACGTAGGGGGAAGTATATGGGAGGGGAAGTATAATGGATTGGCCGGCCGGAACCAAAAAGTTGAGATCGGTGTAGATCCATATTCGAATTTATCCTCCGGGGTCTGGAAGACCCCTCCCCAAAAACCCGACGTGGAGGGTATCACAATAACTTCTTTAAAGAAGTTAAAAATCATATGATTAAAAAATAGAGAAAGAAAAATATGCAAGATTTTTTAAAAAGAGAATACATGTGCTCACTACAAGAATTCCCAGAATATGAGAATGAAGATGAAATCCCCATATGTGAAATCAATCATGAAATATTCTGTTCAACGCCTGATAATTTAAACGTCAATCGCTACACAGGAAGTATGAAAAACCATCCTGAAGTCATCATAAAACACAAAGAATTTTTATCAACAATTAATTTATTCCAAGGCGAAATTTTCCTTCCTTGCGACTCATTATTGAGAAGACTTCATGAAGCATGGTGCACAAACGGTTTTAAAAAAGTTGCCGAAATTCTCAAAAAGGAAAGCCCCTTTTTAAACAATGTCTGCTCAAAATTTGATTTATTATTTAAATTTTATGAAAAAATATTTGGTTTTTATGATGAAAAAAGAAAAAAAGAAATAGTCGTCTGTATGGCATGGCATCCACATTTATCAAATCTAGCCGTGGCGACGAATGATGCCATTTTAATTTATTCAAAATGTTCCAACATAATCTTAAAATCGATAGCTCAAAAAAACGTGAAAGAAATATCATGGAGGCCTTTTAATTGTGATTTAGCTGTCGCTTGTTCTTCTAATGTTTTCGTCTGGTCGGTCGATATGAAAATATCTCGCCCTAGTTCAAAATCTGCCACAATTTTGGCTAAAAATGTCAACAGTTTTGCCTGGAGTAAAAACGGCGATTTTCTGATAATATGTAATGAAGGAAACTTGACTGTTTGGGATCCTGATATGAAAAAAACGACAGATCTTCAAAAAATTAAACATAAAATTAATAAACTGTCATGGAGTCCAGACGGTTCTAAAATTATAGCAGGGACAACTTCAAAATACTTTTATATATGGGAACCGGTGAAATGGAGCTACGAAAAATGGATGCTGATCAAAAATCAAGGATGTTTAAATCAATTTGTATGGTCTACAGACGGTTCTTCCTTATTATTCACAACCTCAAACGACAATCACATTTATTGTCTTTCGCCAACAAACGAAAAATCATTTCCAATCGCCGATTTGTCCAAAATTCAAACTGGAACTAAAATCGTGGGAGGCTTAGTTAAAAGAATCGTTTGGGACAGACATAATCAACATCTGGCCGTCATTTTTGAAGAATCTTCTCTTATTGCAGTTTTTTATACAGATATTTCTTTTTCTATAAACATAAATCCTGGCTTTTTTATATACGGTTTACCACATGAAAAACCTATTTTGTCTGCTTTGAACCCAACTTTACAGAAGGGGCTAATCTGACGATATGTTGGTCCTCAGGGAGAGTACAGTACTTTCCAATAATATCCACATTATGAATAAATTTTTAAAATGTACCTGATTATGATCAAAAGTGAAGAGTAAAAGGTCGCTCAACATTGTGACAGCGGTTGGACCGACTCCGCTGCTGCAGTGGATAAGAACGGGAGGATTTCTGTTGTGCCCGGGCGGAATTTCAGTCACCGTGTGCTGTCGGACGGAACTAAGCTCTTCTAGAAAACCTACAAAAAAATTATTTAAATTTTTTCCTTAAGCTTGATTTTACCTAAAAAATGAGGGACGGTGTTCGGACAACCTTGATGACCCCATTCTGTGTACTGAAGATGCCAAACGCCCCTGGAAGATCTTGAGTCTACATGATGAAGTTTTAATTTACTCGTCGCACAGTGGCCAGTGGCTTGAGAAAATTGTGACATTACTTCAAACTGAAAATATAAAATGATTATTGCGTTGTTGATTACAGTGATTCTCAACGGGGGCGCTGAGAAGTTACTGTGGGGCGTTATGCAAAATTTGGGTGATAGGGGGGAAATGGCTAAGTGGCTAGCCATGAAGGCGTTAGCGTGAGTCCTTCTTTGTTATTTAATTTTTATTGCCGCCCGAAAAGTAGTAAAGGGCACAAACTAAACCGCCCGTTTAAAAGTTAACCGGCCCGTTAAGTAAAGGGCAAAAATTTAACCGGCCCGTTAAGTAAAGGACAAAAACTTAACCGCCCTGTTAAAAAATTTTACCGGCCCGTTAAGTAAAGGGCAAAAACTTAAACACATGTTAAAAAATTTAACCAGCCGGTTAAGTAAAGGGCAAAAAATTAACCGCCCGTTAAAAAGTTAACTGGCCCGTTACAAAATGGGAGGCGTTAGCGTGAGTCCTTTTTTTTTATTTAATTTTTATTGCCACCCGAAAAGTAGTAAAGGGCATAAACTTAACCGCCCGTTAAAAAATTTTACCGGCCCGTTAAGTAAAGGGCAAAAACTTAAACGCCTGTTAAAAAATTTAACCAGCCGGTTAAGTAAAGGGCAAAAAATTAACCGCCCGTTAAAAAGTTAACTGGCCCGTTACAAAATGGGAGGCGTTAGCGTGAGTCCTTTTTCTTTATTTAATTTTTATTGCCACCCGAAAAGTAGTAAAGGGCAAAACTTAACCGCCCGTTAAAAAATTTAACCGGCCCGTTAAGTAAAGGGCAAAAACTTAAACGCCTGTTAAAAAATTTAACCAGCCAGTTAAGTAAAGGGCAAAAAATTAACCACCCGTTAAAAAGTTAACTGGCCCATTACAAAACGGGAGGCGTTAGCGTGAGTCCTTTTTTTTTATTTAATTTTTATTGCCGCCCGAAAAGTAGTAAAGGGCAAAAACTTAACCGCCCGTTAAAAAATTTAACCGCCCCGTTAAGTAAAGGGCAAAAACTTAAACGCCGGCTGGTAAAATTTTTTAACAGGGCGGTTAAGTTTGTGTCCTTTACTTAACTGGCCCGTTAAAAGTTAACCGCCCTATTAAAAAAATTTTACCGGCCCGTTAAGTAAAGGGCAAAAAATTAACCGCCCGTTAAAAAGTTAACCGGCCCGTTAAGTAAAGGGAAAAAATTTAACCGTCCCATTTAGTAAAGGGTAAAACCTTAACCATCCGTTAAAAAATTTAACCGGCCCAACTTAACCGCGGCGGTAAGTATTTTCCTCCTCTTAGGGGGACGCAAGCTTCAAAAAGATTGAGAAACACTGTTCTAAAAGGGTTTTTCTCCTGACCACTAATTCACAAAGGCCTTAAAAAACCACAACTCACATGTCCAGTATGAAGTATTCTATCAGCTACAGGTAAATAAGGAGCAATTTCTTCTCCAGGAGCTGGTAAAGAAACTATTAAATAGACTTCAGACTCCCAAACCATTTGCCAAAAAGCTCCAATTGTGGACGTCAACGGACTCTGAGCAGCAATGTAAAAACGCTGCTGCGAACCAACCGTCGCCTACAATAAGCACATTCAAGACTGAACATTAGATCTAAAATCCATTACCGTAATATGAGAAGCATTAATATATCCATAACGATTCTCTTTACTCGGTGCTAACCTAACACGATTTTCTTCATACGGAAGTACATCATTAAACCTTAAAAAAAAGTTTAGAATAAATTTTATAAAAAAACATAAATCAAACCTATTTCTTGATATATTTTCTGCCAAAGTTGCCGTAGTAAAATCGCAGTTGTTCTTTTGTTTAGGTATTTTTTCATATTCAAAAAACAACTGGGTATCACCAAGTTTCTTTTCAATAACTTGACACTAAAAAAATATTTTAAAAAACATACAAAAAGAAATTTCTTTATACCATGGCTTCTTTGGAAAGAAGAGGTATCATAGATGATGGTCCACGGGAGTCTCCTTGTTTAGGTAAAGTCGCCTGTTTGTTTTTCCCTCCGCCAAGTAAATTGCTCCATTTTCTACCTTTGCTTTTGCCCGTTTTTCCTAATGTTCCACTTGCAGAACCATCACTGCTTCTAGCAGAAGAATCTAAACAAAAACATAAATTTTGCCTTATTTTAAGTTTATATTACCGAAAGAAACTTCAAGATGGCTTTTGTCGATAGACTCTCGATGTTTATCGATAGACTCCCGATGTTTATCTATCTCTTTGTGCTTTTCAATCGACTCTTTACGTACAGGAGAAGATGAAGGTTGCATAATTGGTTGATTATTTATATTATTATGTATAGTATTGTTGTTAATACTATTACTAATAATGTTTTCAGGAATAATTCTGATTTCAGGAGCGGATTGAATACTGGCAGCTCGACTTCTCGGCTCGTTCCCTTCAGCGACCCAAGGAAGCGGGACGTTTTCATAAATCGGCTCGTTTAATCCTCCTAAAAAATTATTTGAAATTTTATATGAATGTTTTATTTACCTCTATTAAAATTTCTCCGAACAGCAACTTGAGGTTGGTTGGTAGGCTGTAAAACGAACGGAGTCCTCCCGACACCCATATAATACAAAAAATTGTTTCCTCCAACGTCATCTAAATGCTACAAAAACATTGTAAATAATTTGTTTATATGTACTAAAGAAGAAAAATGGGAAAAAGATTAGTGGGAGGGATTTTTTTGACCTAAACTGCTCACCGAAAAGCATTAGAAGATTGGGATGAAAAATTGGTTTTTTAAAGAAATGAGGGATATTTTTTAGAATTTGGATATTTTGACCGGACACCATTAGCCACCAAAACTTTCCACAAGGCAAAATTAGATCCGAAGTAAATAAATCAACCTAAGTCATTCAATAAAGAAGACTTGAGTTGATTGTTTACTTCAGGAGAAAATTTTAAAAAGGCCACCACCAAAAGTGGCCTACTTGTTGATCGACGAGCGCGGCGAGATTCGTGTAAGTCCGATGGGCCTGCGGATTCGGAAGGAAATACTGCGGACCTCCGAGACCCACCTGACGCCCTCTTAAACAGACTAGATCCGGGCTTGATCCGCTCACCTATTTTTTTATACTTCAGTATCATCACTTTTTTTATTTAAAACCTTTTATTTTACCTGGTTGCTCACAAAGCTATGAGTCTGCTGCAAAGGTGGCGATGCAAGATCAGGCGTAGAATTACTGTTCGGCTTATAAGGAGGAGGAGGTTTATACAGTTGCATAACGACATTCCCATCGGCAGCATCTAACTCAGGAGTGCTTTAAAAAAAAGGATCAATATTAGTTTATACTTATCTACAGATATAAAAAGGACAAAGGTATCTTTATCCACCTTATCACCAAAGAATGAATAAAAATTAAAATCTGAAGCAGTTTTTAAAAAAATTTTAATTTTTGAGAGAAAAATTAAAGATTATTTTTAGTCACAAAATAACTTTTGTTTGTGGCATCTCAAGTGTTCAGGTAAAAAATGGCGACACGCACAAAATCATACGTACTACATTTTTAATAAATGGAGGACCCAATTTACAAAAACTATTTTCCTAGGGTATCAAAATAAATTTCTTTCAAGAAAATTAATAAATGAGTAAATCATTTATAATTTTATAATAAAATTGAATATCCTCTATTTTATACTCGACTGCACTCTAGAGGCAAATTAAACATGTAAGTATCCTTACGAATAATGAAGTTAATGCTTCGTTAGGGCTTAAAGTTTTATAATTTTGTAAATTTATTAAAATAATAATTTAAATATAATAGCTTTTTCTTTTCAAAAATTAGAACATTTGATCTCCATCAAGTTATTAGCTAATGAAATCAAACGAATGAAAATTGTGATTCCTGAAGTTTCCTTTATACTTTCTATAAAGGGAGGAACATAAATGTTTAAATAATTATTTGACAGGAGGTCCGAAGAGTCCATTTGTTGTTGACCCGGGAACCATGATTTCAGAAAGTTCTATGACAAATCATGGATCGATACCGGAAATTACAAATAGGGCTTCCCATTGACCTCTTTTTGCACATGAAAAGTAAATAATAAAACTTATTTTATTAATTTCTTTAAAGCCCGAAAAGTATTAAGCCGGGTCCACACTAAGCGAGGCAGCAGAACGAGGCGTTCCGAGGCGTGCGGCAGTTGAGCCGATCAGAGTTGGTACATCAAAGGAATTCGGCGCTCGGGACAAAATTCGTTCGTTTCAATGTGGACGGGGTTTGAGCATGCCTCGCCTCGGCTCACGCACCGCAGTCATTTTCATTTTATTTTTATCACTAATTTATTTATTATCATTTGATTTATTTGCATTTTCGAAAAAATTTTCCACAAACATGGAAGAAATAGCTCGCCACGAATTTTTATTCTATTTCTATAAAGCTTTTTTTGCCGCAGCTTTTTCTTTTGCTTCGTTTTTCCATCAATTTTGACATCAGCAAAAATGCGGCACTCGCCACTGACACCGGTGAGTCCGACATATGAACTGAAACTGCCACGATTGCCCGATTTTTTGGATCGCTGCCTCAGCTCGGCGCCTCGAGAGCGTTCGCGTCTATTTTTATTTTCCCGCACGAGGCAGCCCGAGGCGAATCGAGGCCGCTCTACCTCGCCTCGACTGCCTCGTTCATCTGCCTCGCTCAGTGTGAACCCGGTTTTAAAAAGACTTTTATTCACGCTTATACAGAAGGCATATAATCAAATTACCTGTATGTATGTATGGCCTGAATAGGATGAGAAATGTGATTCTTTTCTCTTTCTTTTAACCAATAATGTTCCCTTTCTGAAAGATCTTGAAATCCTTTAAATCCATAATGAGCACTCTAAAAAACAAAGTTAAATTATTTGAATAAAAATTTAAAGAAATTACTTCGTTCATCTTGGCCTGATGGATTTCTGGTTGACTGCTGTACATCATGGCATGCCCTCTGTATTTACTTTGGACAGCGGTTTCGTAATCGGGAGCAGGGCGATAGGACGGTAACATCGCTCGTCTTTCCGCCTCGAGGTGGTTTGAATGAGCTAAATCAAGGCAAGAAGTCGATTGAGCTTTTAACCTCTCGGCTAATCTATCAGGTACATTATCGACTCGATCCAACTCCTCATGGCTACTATTCATAACTCCGTCCTATAGAACAAAAATAAAAAATGAATTAATTAAAACGTATGAAAATATAAAAAAAAAAAAAAAGGGGTTTTCGGCTATAAAATCAAGAAGAACTACAGAAATTGTAGGAATAGGTGGTTTTTTGGCTAAAAAACGAAGATGAACGTCAGAAATATAGAAAAAGGTGGTTTCTTGACTGCAGAAACATTAAAAACGTCAAAAAATAAACAAAAAGGGGGTTCCTTAGCTGCAGAACCAATAAAACACCAGAAAATAAAGGCCAAGGAGGTTTCTTGGCTGCAAACCCAGGAAAACCGCCAGGGAACTTAGGAAAATGTGGTTTCTTAGCTGAAAAACAAGAAAAACGCCAGAAAATATGGCAACAGGTTGTTCCTTGGCTGTAAAAAGAAGGAAATCACCAAAAAATATAAGAAAAGGTAGTTTTCTTCACTGAAAAACACCAAAAAAACATACGAAATCTTTCTTGGGTAGCAAACCAAGAAAAACGCCGTAAAATAAAGGAATAGGTGGTTCCTTGGTTTTAAATTGAAGGCTGAAGCTATTAAATAAACGAAAAGAGGGTTTCTTTACAGCAGAACCAATAAAAACGCCATAAAATAAACAAAAATGGGGTTTCTTGACTGCAAAACCCATAAAAGCGCCAGAAAATATAAGAAAAGGTGGTTTTTAAGCTAAGAAAGGCAGCTAAGAAAGAGCAGGCAGTTTCTCGCTAGCAAAACCAAGACCTCGAAAGTGTTTTTTCGCCATAAAAACTACGAAAACCCTACAAATAATCGGTGAAAAAGTACCTCGGATGCAAGTTGAGAGAAAAGATTTTTGGACGAATTTCCTGTTTCATTTGGACTTGCTTCATACTGCTTAAAGAACTTATGCTGGTGGACACACATTCTCCAAATATATTTCGCCGTTTCTGCATCCGGTAGTTGATATTGAGAAGAATCCGCTGGATCTTGACATTCCATACCAAAATTCCTCTTATGATTTACAACATTAGTGATATCATTCCATCTAAAAATGATGATAATTTAAATGTTTTTTGTACATGTATCAAACCTATAAAATTTGGAAGGTGTGTTGTTTTCATATGCGATTACAATGCCGGTGAGGGAGACACCGATGATGACTTCATTACCGCTAGTGTCTTTAGCAAGAAACGTTTCTTGTCCATACCCATCTAAATTTTGAACAGCTAAAATATAATATTCTTCGGCAGTCCCCTGTGGCAGTCCAGCCAATGCGGCATGTTGTAAAATGACCGCTTGAGTCAAACTTTCAAGATGACCTTCCAAATGCTAAACAAAATTTGCATAAAAAAATAAATGATGAACTGTTTTACCTTGGGGAAAAGAGCGAAGTCTTTTAGGTATTCGGCTGTGTGTCTTTCTAAATCGTGATTTCCAAATTCAGCTAAAATACAAACAAATTTAGACCTCCATACTTTTTAAGAAAAACCGGCTCCGTGGCTGGAAGGTTCAGTCTTGGACCAGGGTTCGATCCCGGGTTGGGTAGAGGTTGTTTGGAAGTTAAATTCCAAATAAATATTCTTCCACAAAATCCGCAGATAAATTGGTTAGGCCACTCCAGGACGCCACGGCAATATGGCGAAAGCCCCCGCCTGGGTCCTCCCCCCCCCTTTAATGGCCCATAAAGCTAGTCCAGAATAGAAGAAGAATGGATAAACCAATGAGGAAGAAGGCCTCTTGCTCATCGGTTAAACCCATTCTTCTTCTTTTTTAATAAAATAATACTTTTTAAGCAGACCCTTTATGCCATCGGAATTAGCGGTATGACAATTAATTTTTACCTTGCATGCAGTAACTGGCAAGTCTGGTGGCTTGTTTTAAATTGCAGCTTATTCTCCCTTCTATAACGTCTTTTTGAGTTGTAAAAAATAATGATATCGAGTCATTTCATCATGAATAAGATCGATCCCGTTGACGTAATGCATCACTCGGATATAAAGGTTTGGATCACGAGCATATTTATCAAGCTGCTTTTTCAACGGTCGCTCCATTTCAACCCATCTTGGAGCGTTGTGACGGTTCACATATCTCAAACCGAAGAATTCAGGCTAGAAAAAGAATATAGAAAAGACAAAAGAACAAAAGGACGAACCTGTTGTAAACCGAGCCTTTGGCAGACATTATCGAGGCATTCTTTTCCGACGCTTTCCGACGAAAGGGTACACTCGATCGTAGCTCCATCGAGAAGCTCGACGCATATGACAAAAAGCGATTTGGAAACGACGTTATACTGACGGCTTTTCTTCAACCTCAATTTAAACGGCATAGCTAAATCTCACTACAAAGAAACTAATTACACAACTTCGCAATCCCTGATTACTCACTCTGAAAGCATTCGAAGATTCTCAACACGTCATAACTTTCTAAAAGACCTTTTATAAACTTTAATCTTCCTAATGTTCATCATAAACTTAAAAAAATCAAGATAACGGTCTTAAATCGACCAAAAAACGTTATTACCTAATAATTTAAAAAACCTCAAATACGTCTTTTCACAGAAGAGAACTTTTAAACTGTTAAAAATACATTCAATGTTAAATAAAAATTAATAAATAATACTTAAAAAAGACAAAAATAACAACAAAAAATAAAGAAAAAATGCCCAATGTGGGCGTAAAAAATTTAAGGAAACAGTTTACAAGGTTACAGTAACCTTATTAAATTGTTTACTTTTTTATAGAACCACAAACCACAGGTTCAAACTTCAAAATATTTGGCGAACCACAGGTAATTTTTTAAATTGTTCATTTGAAACGCAGAAACCCACAGGTCTTATCTGCAGACTGAAAATAACGAAGAAAGCTGCAGTTCTTCAACTTCAGACTGAAGAGTTCTTAAGTATGCAGAGCTAGAAGAGGTCTTCATTGCATTTTTTCTTGAAAAAATAGCGCAGGACTTCAGCCTTCATTGTAGACGCAAGAGGCACTGCAGACCTTTAAAGATAACGCCGAAACCTAAATTTCTTCAACTTCATTTTTCAAGCTGAAAGAGGTCATCACTGCAGAGGAAAAATTGCTTTTTGAAAATGGGAACGTTTGGGCAGTTGGTGATCGGACCTCCAGGAAGCGGCAAGTCGACATATTGCCACGAAATGTCTCAGTTTTTGTCCAGCCTCGGTCGTAATGTCGCTGTTGTCAATTTAGACCCAGCGAACGAAAGACTTGTTTATAAAGCGCAGATCGACATGAACGAACTTATAACCGTTGAAGAAGTCATGTCGATCAAAAAGCTCGGGCCAAACGGAGCTCTTCTCTATTGCTTCGAATTTTTAGAAGAAAACATCGCCTGGCTGAAAGAAAAAATAAGCAATTTTAAAGACCATTACTTCATATTTGATTGCCCTGGACAGATCGAACTCTACACACATCATGAATCCATTAAAAAGATAATAGAAGAACTAAAAAATATAAATTTGTGCGCTCTTTATTTAGTTGATGCTCACTACTGCAACGAACCTGGCAAATTTGTCTCAGCTTTGATGCTCACGTTGTCTACAATGCTTCATATTGAGTTACCACACATCAATATTTTAACTAAAGTCGATTTAATGTCAAAATTTAGCGATAAACTTCCATTCGGTCTTGATTACTACACAGACGTTTTAGACCTGAGTTATATTTTAGACTTTATTGAGAATAAAGATGCCAAATTTGTGAAGTTTAATAAAGCGCTTTCTGGCCTTATTGAAGATTATGCGTTAGTTTCGTTCGTTCCGTTGAATATAGTGGATAAAAGGATGATGAATAATGTGAAAAATAATTTCGATAAAGCTAACGGTTTTGTTTATCGGTCGAGAGAAGAGAAAAATGTTCAATCTTTGCTGGCGTGTGCTGTGGGAGCGAAATCTGAAAATGAACGAATTGGACGTGACCGCGATCAATATTCAGCTACTGATTATGAAATGGATCATGTCTCATAAAATATTCTTTGTAACATAAATAAAATTTATTTTTGTAGATGTGATAAGTTTTAATTTTGTATTAAACCACCCATTTCTCACAGGACTCTGAGGCTTCAAACTTACCCTTAATCCTTTGGAGACCGCAGGCGACTTTAGTTGCCGAGCGCCGCCAGCGGGAAGCCTCTCTAAAAAATTTATACCTTCGCTTCCCGTGGCGCTAGCGACATGCAAAAACTGGCAATCTGTTGGGGAAGAAATAAACTATGTGATGATTGCATCACTCGTCGCTTTCTGTGCTTGCTGGGCACTGGGAGCGGTCGGGGGAAGAGACGGGAAAAGTGCTGCGCCAGTAGCGCAGAGAATCTGGCGTCAGACGTGGTCTTGAAAGGGTTAAAATCAAAGCCTTCTTGCTGACTAGGTTAGCCTAGTTAGGTTAGAAAAACGGCAAAATTAGGCAAGAACTCTGAAAAAAATGGCGGACTAAAGCCTAAAATTGAGGTAAAAATGTAAGGGGTCCACTAAAAATAAAAATTTTATTTGATAAAATACAAATTGGGTAAAAACAGTCAATAAAGAATAATAAAATGATAAACTAGCATCTAGACAAGCCAGTGCTGATGAATAAAAAATGAAAAATCAGGAGGAACAAAATTTAAAAACAAAAATCTGGTTTCAATTTTTTTTGCACTTGGCCCAATGTTGGTAACTATTGTGCGTTATGATTTCCTATTTTTCAATGTGAGATCCAAGCAGGAGAAGCCAACCCTAACACCAGCTTTAGATCGGATTAACATTTGAAACATTTATCACAGACTCGGACAGCGGTTTCCCAACCGCGGTGGGGAACGGCTTTTTTTCCGGTGGAACAATTTCCGCAGACGGCTCCTCCGCAAGAACGACAATGGTGGAGATCCGCAGTACCACCGCATGCTACGAACAAAACTTGACAAACACAGCACTCTCTGGCTTCTGAATCCGGAACCCAATATGAAGGTCTGGCAGTATCCTTAATCACACCTTCAAAAAAATATAATAAGCCAAAATTTTTGATGCTAACTCACTTTTTGGATAGCTCAAAATAGATCCGAGTGTAGAAAAAGTAGTGACTACAGCCTCAGTTACTTTTCTTGGCATAACTTCATTTTCGCTGGAAACCGAACTGTGCAAATCCTGAGGATCGAAGCATTGGTCGCAAACTCGTACAGGATACTCCCAACCTTTTTCAGGTACCGGCTTACTTCGACTTGAACAGCTTGAACATACTCCCTCTCCACACATGCGACAATGATGAATTTTCTTATCAATCGTAAATTTACAATTGCAAACATTACACCTCTAAAAGAAAAAAATTATTTTTAAAAAGTTTATTTTTAAAAACTTACGCTGATTTCATTATTTGGTCTCCAGTATTTAGGAGCGACTTGATCAGAAACCCAAGAACTTAGAGCTTTTGTTGGAGTCGCTGAAGCATTCACGACTGCTTCAGTCAAATATGAAACTCCATCAATCACTCTCTGAGCTGAATTTAGATTATTTGCATTGTTTAACATCTAAAAATATTATTTATAAAATTGAATAACATCATGTTGACATACTCCAGGCCAAACATGATGGATTTCGGTTCGAACTGCTGTATCTTCAGGTGGCGTATTTCCGTACCAATATTGCCGGCTGCGGTAAATTTCTCCGCAGTTTGGACACTCAATAACATATCCTGACCAAGCATATTTGGTGATCACTTCCAACCAAGAGCCTTCAGATGTAGAACTATATTTGGAAAGACTCTAACTTCTTTTCCGTTCGCATAGCATATTTTACAAATATAAAATATATTCTCATATTGATGCTGATATCTGGAAAATAGGTCAAGTTTATAAAATTTAAAAATAATCTTTTGAGTGTCTACAAATATTGCGAAAAATGTTTACTTTTCGTACCTGCATTTTGTTTTCGTTGAGTGGGACTGTCCGACGGCAAGGTGACCCATTGATAGCTGACATCTTTTCGCACATGAAAGACACGACGAAGGACACGTGAAGTACTCATCAGGAATTAATTCGCCACTCGTGTTTATCTTTCCGCTGAATCTGTCATTCAAGGCCTACTCAATATTTAATTAATTTGAAAATTTATCAAAAAAACAAACCTTTAATATATTGTAAACGAGTTTTGGGCTACGAGATGACCTTACGGTTGTATTTGAAAGTTCATTTCTGAGATAAGATGAAATTTCTGAATAATCAGTCCCGCTGACTGTTTGCTGGCCGATGTACCGAAGAGAAGAAAAAGCTTCAAAGCTAAGTCCCATTTCTTTGAAGTTTTTTCGAAGTAAGTCTTCAGGGGTGATGTTATTACATGTCATTAAGGGTTTAGTATGTCTAGTTTCATGAAATATCACAATGGAAGGGCCTAGGGAAGATATGGTACCGCCTAATTCGTTTTTCTTGCTAATCAATTCTAAGCAGGACTGAAGATGATTTGTGTAGTCGTGAGAGGCGGAAGATAAAAATTTGTACATGTCATCATGAAGTCGGTCGCTTCGGGTGCGGTAAATGACGATGTCAGAAACGGCTAAAACTTTGACAAGAAGTCTAGTCCTGTATTGAGCATCGGACGCTCTGACAGGTCCCAAAAGCCCTTCAGTGTCTAAACAAATGACATTGTATTCTGGAGAAAATGAAGCAAAGATCCCTAAAGTGCAGCTTGACTGTTCTGGAGATGTTTGAAAGACTTCTTCGCTATTGAAGAATATTTGGTTCAAAGTGTGAGACTTTCCATCCCCTGTGTTTCCAATTATGGTGACAACTTTGACTCTCGGGTAGCCAAAAGGTTTCGTCGCTTTGATACCAAGGAGGGCGCAGAATTCATCTCCGGATGAAACCTTAAGACATTCTTTTGGGTCGAGAAGTTGAAAAGATTTACGAAAATTTCCATTTTTCGTGTCTTCCGAGATGAGTTCTAGGGTCGTAAATTCTGAGGTGTGCGCTATATCAGGAAGTGAGTGTCGGTTCTTTTTCAAGTCTTTTTCACCGCAGAAATTACGATTCGTGGTACCCATTGAAGTATCAATTGGCTCCATTATTGCCGGTGAAGTCGAAAAAATATTGGCGTTCCATTGTGATGCCCAAATCCGTCCTGACCGATCAGCATCCGAGTTGAACGCCATTAATGCATCGCAATCTTCACTTATCTAAAATGAAAAATTAGAAACATATCACTAATTTTCAAAGAGCAAGGGTGTCAAGTTAAAAGTACCAATGGGAAAAATTTGGGGACGGCTGGACGGCCCTATAGACAACCTAATGATTTTTTTCCCTAAGGCTTAACAAGCCCCAAAGACTGCTCATTGGAGGGAATCACAATAACTTTCTTTTTGAAAAGGTATCAATTGCTTTAATATCCTCAGAATTCATGAAATCAAATCTACCACAACAAGCTGATCTTCATAGAGTATTCATCAGCACAAAATTTTTTAACATTTAATAAACAAATAACCCATACAATTGGAAGCCTTTATGATTAGAATATCATTTAGCATTTATAAAAATACTACTACGTCTTAAGATATTGAGGTCAGAATGTTTTTACACCTGGATTCTGGAACATCCTGTATAGTAGCCCCACCTGTACACTTCAACATTCCAACAAGTTTTTAAGAGCACATGAATTTTAAATCATCCACAACTAATCAATTTACTTTAAAAACACCTCAACAAATATTTAAATTGAAAAAATGCAACAAAAATACACTATTATCAAAAAGACAAAGAAAATTTAAAACGTGTTTTATAAAATACATGAAGGATCTGGATTATTAGAATGTTATATTATTTGAAATAATTGATAAATATTGCATAAATAAATGAAATGACGAACATTAAAATGATAAAAAAATATTACCTTCAAAATAACGATGTTGATTTCTTTTTTATAAACAAGGAAATCCTTGAAAAAGCAATGTGTAAAAATCTCAAATGTGTAGAACCTATGATTTCTAGAGATAACTAGTATCGCTTCGATAGTAAATAAATAAGATTTGCAGTTTGCAATTAATTTCTTTGTTTTATCTGTGACGAAAAAATGTAAAAATGAGAAGAAAAAAACACGATGGAGGTTTTAAGAAGACAGGTTCATTGTTTTATTTCAAGATTTCAACGTTAGGAGATTCCCGCCTTTTATTTGAGTTTTCAAGAAATTTTGAAGAAGTTGCTGGCGTTCTTAAGGCGTTTTTTCAAAGGGATGTTCATGTCTTTTTAATATTCAAATTACACGTGGTGGTATTACAGTGTTGACCAGCTTGGTGTGGTGGATTAAAGTGTTTTAGGCTTTTTAACTTCTTCAAAGAGAAGTTTAGTGTGATACGCTCTCTGGAAAGAGTCTTAGGAAAGCGATTAGTGATCTTTGCCAATCATGAGGTCTGTGTGGCCGGCCGGCCGTCTTTTCTCCAGTTTTTCGGATGGCTTCGCAGAAACTTCCTTTGCAGTTATCTTGAAATGACGCTAGCTTTTACTGTCTAGAGTTTTGTTTAATGCGCTATACGCAACACCCTTGCTATTGGCCTAATCTTCCATCAAATAGGTACTTCGTACATCAAATAAGAACTTAGTAGTCCTTAGTCTTTATTTTATGTTTTTAGCTCTTAATCACGGA
>JACGAQ010001850.1:0-50573 GCA_014119065.1 Orius insidiosus | reverse complement strand
TCGGATGGAGCACTATTTGCCTGAAGCAGCTTTTGTTAGGTAGTTAACTTAGCTTCTCCGATGAGTAGGCCGTTGATGTTTACCATAAACGTCTCCGTATAATTGACACTTTTTAAAATGTCCAATCAAGGATTCAAAGCTGTAAAGGAAATGTGTGGACATGCCTCAAAATCCGTTTTGTACATTCGCCACACGTGATCGGACGATTAATTTACCCTACCGGAGTCAGAATAATTTTTCTCGGAACTCGAAAGGAAGTATAGTGACCCCGTCTTTATAAGGAACCGAGGGGGGAAAAAGTTCCTTCTCATCGATTAAAAGTGGTCAGAATTAAAGACTCGTGTCAACCAAGTCTTGGGCATCTACGGCTGCTTCCTGACACAAAAAAAGACAAGCCTAAACCTGTAATCTTAGTTATACAAGTACTAAATGGGGATTTAATAAAATATAGAAGTTCTAAGCCATGAAAAAAAAAAAAAAAAATGTTTATAGCTTTCTTTCTCGTTGAATTCGTTTTTGAGTCTGCCAGACACACCTTGAACCAAAGCCGTTCATAATCAGGGATTGAGGCTTTTCACCCTGAAAAGACAAAAAAAATCACTCAACAATCCAGGCGTCAGATTGATGGACTCCAGACAGAATTCAGGGTGATAAATGAATATAGGTGACCCCAAGGGCGGAGATATTCGTTACAATGTCAGAATTCGTCGCCGGAGATCTTCGTTGCCCCAGGTCGTGATGAGAAGGGAGGGAGAACGTCCGTAGTGACCATGTTTGACAAATCCCCAACTCTCTTTGGGCCTTATAAATAATACATTCGGCGATACTGTAAAAAAATCGTGGGCTGATGTCAAGAACCTGTAAATTCCTTTTCCCGGCCTTTGACTTTATCGAATAAAAAGAAATTTTACGACAAATATTCAGAAGCATTCTCAGTGAAAGAGGCCACCATACTTGTGGTCAATCGTTAACCTTTTGAAAGCAACTGACAGAACATAACATTATTGGTATAGCTAGTGGTCTTCCACCTTCATGGTTATGCCTGGAACCCCTTCAATGCTGAATATGCTCAAGGAACCTCAAGAAGCCAACAAGGCAGGATTAGAGGTAGATTCAATCTTCATAAGAGAAATTCATGCGTCATTTTTCAGATGAGCTTGCCAGTACGTCAGGTGTACACAAGGCTCTCACCTGGGTCCTATACCTTTTCTCCTTTATTTTGATGAACTTTTTGTGCTATCCTTCATCGCAAATGTTGGCCTTTGCTGATGACGTTAAAATATTCGTCAGTTAAATCCTTATCAGATAGCAAATCTCCTTATCTTACAGCAAAGCAATGCCCTGTTAGGTTTCTCGCGTTGGCCTTCGTTTGGAAATATCGTAGTGGCAAGTTATTTTACCTATCAGGTTAGATTACAAGCTCTCTGGGACAACAATCCCCTCGAGTTACGTCTACCAAAGAATTGGAAGTTGTCTTTGACGACAGATTGACTACTCTGAACATATAAGTAAATTTTTTGTTTTTGGTCATTTTTATTATTTAGTGTTGCTATTTGGGCTGCAGGCCTGTAAGCATGATGGAGAAATAAAAAAATAGAGACCGGAAATCACAGATTTTAACAACCTTTATGTCGGTTGAATAACCTTTTTTTTTATGAAAGCAAGAATTCTATGGCCATATGTCGCTCTATAGATATCGTTTAATAGACCGTAAAGTCTTTTAAAAACCAAGTAATTTCTTTTAAAACATTCTAGACTTCAAACGTGTGCTTTTAAAAATATTTGAGGAGGTAAAAATGAGCAAATAGGACATTAATAAAGTTGAACGTGGTGTAAGATGTAATTTCAGACTTGATCGGGCAAATCGAGCACGAAAGGAGCCATCGACGAGGAAGAAAATCGTTATTTGCATATTATTAATTAAATAGTTTTCTCGATTTGGCTGTAAAGATTGTTTATACGAACTAGAAAACAATCCAATAAGTTACAAGATTGAGGGTAAACATACTAAAGTGTTTTATTGACCTGGAAGTAATTTTGTCAGCTTGTTTTTTTTTCTATCTCTTTCTTTTTCCCGCGTTTTACGATTTGTCATAATTTAGTTCGGATTAAATACGAGTGTAATTGAGAGCAAGCAAAGTGTAAATAATGGTGGGGGGAGTTTTTTTCTTTGTTTACTTCGAGGAGATCGTTTGTCCCTCTTTGTGCCACACATGAGGAGGAAAAAGAATCGGGGATCTTAACACCTCTCGAGCCTGAGTGGCTCTTCGACTGTAATTAGCCAAGCAAAGGAAGTTGGGGCTAATGAGTCTCGATATCGATTCTACCTCGTTCTTTTGAAAACCTTCACCCTTTTTCGTCGGAAAACGGAAAGATTTAATTCAGACGTTCAAACAAATGCTTGACTCATTTTACATCAAAGATCACATCGATTGGATTAGAGAATCAAAACAGTAGAGGCTCAGCAAGTGGCCGATTCCTTCAGGAAGATTATTAAAACTAAATGCTAAAATCGAGAAATTAGCCCTCAAGAATTTGACCACTGACCCACGCAGTCTATTTCGCTTTTTATTTTTTTCTTCCCAAGCTTCTTATCAGTTGAATAAATAAAATAGGTAAACTCATAAAGACGTGCTCTGAATATTATTTCCCGGAATTTTTCCGCATTTTTAACTTACACGGTTGAAATATCCTTTAAGTACAACCCCATTTTTTACCTCTCTTTAATTTTAAAAAGATAATTGAGTAAATTTTCTTCAATTTTTTTAGGGGAAACTCGATAAAGGAGAAAATTATAGGGTTATTTTTGAAATTGCATCACGTTTAGGATAATATTTCCTTCTTTTTCGGTAAAATTTTCTTTCAAAGGAAAATTGTTTCGGATGACTGGATATATCGTTTAGGTATTTTTGAACATTTGAAGTTTTTAAACGGTAGGTAATTTGGTGATTCATGAAGTTAGTTTCTTTGACCGACCAACAGGTAGCTGCACAATCGATTTTCATGTCAACGCCTGTCACTGAAGTTCTGTTTTTGCTCTCCTAAAAGTTGGAACAGTTAAGACCTAAATAGTTTTTAAGCAGTTATTCTTAAGTCTGACAATGTCGAGTTAGGAGATAAACGCGGTGATTTCTACAGGTTTGAAAAATCAGGGGTTAAGAGAAGATAAACGTGTGTAGGAGGGGGTGGGAAACCTTTTCCTTTGGCCAAACAACATTGATTGCTCAACTGCCTTTTTTATTGATCACATGCATACACGCAGACTACGATGAAAAAAGAGCATCTACACGCACACTCATGTACAATGAACGGATGGGTGAAGGAGGAGTAGGGTTACTCCCTAGGGCTTTTCCAAGTACGTTTCACACTGTTTACCATCACTTGGGATCACCATGGTAACCACCCGCGCCCTCTCCGTTCCTCCGCGGGTAAAAAAGACGCTAAATACGTGAGGACGAAACGGAAATCGGTTTTAATAATCTCATTGATGATCTCAGGAAGTTCCGGCTGATAATCATTTTTTTATCTCGTTATAATGATTTAATGAAGTTCAGTCTGATACAACCAGAACATTACTAAACAGATGTAATTCATAATCAAGAAATAAAATCAAGTTACAAGATTTTAAATTCAAGTTTCAAGAAACACTTACAAAATACACTATGGGATCATTGAGTTGGAAACACGATCCTTTCGCCTGCAAAGAATCTGCAGAACAGTACCGTAAAACACTGAGCAAGCTGAAAAATTTGGTCTCTTCCTTTGACCCGTAAGTATTTGATTGGGTATTGCCAGATGGTGGGAATCTGCCAGATTGGGAACCTACTTTGGATGGGAATACTTCTGCTCAGTAGAGCTGACGCTTTAGCTCTACTTGGAGATGGAGGCTCTTATATACCTAGCAAGATTATGGGATCGGGTCGGTAATACTAGGCACTGCTCTGCGCTGCTGTGGCACCATCTAAAAACACATGATATTGAAAAAACAAAATTACAAAACTTAAGATATAAAATCACAAAACTAATCACATAACACCCAACTAACGCTTCTACAAAAATTTTAAAAAACAAGTCATAATGATCGTATCACCATATCACGACGTCGTTCGATGCCACGAGGCTTCTGAATTAAGAGGGAACTTAATTGCCCGTTTAAAGCATTTGGCAAGATGCTTAGATTGGTGAGAAATCACAGGGTTTTAAGTGTTCAAGTGCCATATACAGTGACTCACGAAATTGATCACATCACATACAAAAATTTACATTTCATATGTTATCCTGCATTAAAAAATTTTAAATTATACTAAATTTGTTTCAAAAATGTTATTGGGATTCTAATTAAAGGAAAATATAAATTTATTGCCAGAAGAAAAAATTTATTGAATGTTCTTACATGATAATAACGAATCTTGATATGTGATCAATTGTTTGACTTATGAGGTTTGTGGTAATACTTAGTATAACCTCCTTTTGCGTCCAGGACGGCTTTTATTCTTTTGGGCATACTCTGAACTAATTTCATACATTGCTCTGATGTAATTTTTTGCCAATTTTTGGCAACATTCTCCCATAATTCCTGGGTGTTGGTAGCCGTACCCGTAAAATCAGCGACCGACCTTTTAAGCTGCGCCCAAAGGTTTTCAATAGGGTTTAAGTCCGGGGATTGAGGAGGCCAATCCAGCACAGAGATTTTGTACTCCTCCAACCACTTTTGGTGACCCTAGCGGTGTGCTTCGGGTCATTATCCTGCTGAAAAATCACGTCTTGCTTTCTTCGGTTTAGCTTTCTTAAGCTTCCCTTCAAGCTTCTGTTCAGAATTTCGACGTAGTCAACGGCCTTCATTTTTCCCTATTTTTTCTAGGAGACCAACACCTCCTGCCATAAAGCACCCCCATACCATGATGCTACCTCCCCCAAATTTTATGGTTTAATTTTTATGGCAAAAAATTACATCAGAGCAATGTGTGAAATTAGTTCAGAGTATGCCCAAAAGAATAAAGCCGTCCTGGACGCAAAAGGAGGTTATACTAAGTATTAATACCACAAACCTCATAAGTCAAACAATTGATCACATATCAAGATTCGTTATTATCATGTAAGAACATTCAATAATTTTTTCTTCTGGCAATAAATTTATATTTTCCTTTAACTAGAATCCCAAATAACATTTTATAAACAAATTTAGTATAATTTAAAATTTTTTAATGCAGGATAACATATGAAATGTAAATTTTTGTATGTGATGTGATCAATTTCGTGAGTCACTGTAACTCAAAAATTTAGTCCGATCTATTTTTCCAAAAGCGGATCGTTTCTCAGATTTTCCAATTTATGTTTTAATAGGTGCGATGGAAAAGATGGCTCAAAAGACGACAGGTTTCCTCCAGACTGGGCAGTGCCGTTGATAACATATCCGATGACCAAAGAACGAGATTTGGAAAGAGAAAAATGGGAAAGGCAATTCGCAGAAGTAAAGCAATTTTTTTTATTGGGCAAATATTATAAATGAAATTTAGAATAAAACGAAAGGACAAGATACTGTAATTATAAATGGAAGAAAAGTAAACGGCTGTATCTGCGGCAAAAGAAATGGCCTTCAAGCGGACTGCGAATTACAGGAATGCCAAGGAAACGAGCTTTGCCTTTTGAAACCTTATCCTTTGTGCAGGCCAAGCGGAAACGCCGAAATGTATGCAACATTGAAAATTTTTATTACTCACAAATTTTTGTTTCCAGGTACGTTACACCCGAACAGGCTGACAAAATCTTCAGCTATTTATCACAGCGCGGTACCGACGACGTTCCAAGTGCCTGCAAAGAAAACGAACCGTGTGACCCGAAATGCATTGAATGCAACGCCAGTTTGCGTAACATTTGCAAATGGAATCCTGGATTTTTTAGTGGAAGCGGCGGTACACAAGCAGGCTATAATGGAAATGGTGGCATGCAAGGAGGCTATAATGGCAATGGCAGAACGGATGCAGCATTTAACATAAACGGCAACACTTAACAGCTATCTTTTCAGCCATATGAAAAGCCCTTATACCTCCTCTATGTGCAACCCATGCCCGAACTACGCATATGCATCATGGTGTTGCCCTTCTTCATATCCACCGTGTTAGCTACACGTTGAAACTTGTATATATCTGCATTGTATACAGTTTTATTGTAGTGACTTGTTTATAAAATGATCCCACAAATACACTTTTACATCAAAATGTAGTTTTTCATTGTAATTTACCCCAACTGAGTTCTGGAAAGGGTAAAAAGGTGGGAGTGTAAGTGCTGTTAAGTTAGGAGAGTGAATAATGGCCATAAGAGTGTGGCAGAAAGCCAGATAAGAAAATGCCCTAAAATATAGAAAGGATGGTGTTTCTTGGATCAGGACATAAAAAATAAAAGGGGGTTAAATGGCTGCGGGAATGATGAAAATATTTATGAAAAAATGGGAGGCACCACCAGTTTCAGGCTATGGCCGGTGGGGCGTGGGGGTGATTTGCTACCCCACCACCCTTGGGCAATGGCAAGAGTTCGGATTCATGAGGGCGAAGAACAGACCCTTGCGACCAGACATGGTGGGTGGTATTGAATTTTATGCTTTTTAATTTAAACCCCGACGTTACGAGTAGGTACCCAAACAAAAATTTAATTGCTATTCGCTTGATTAAGCTCCGCAGACGTAAAGAAAAAAAAAAACCGTCGAATTTTAAAGGATAAAACGAATCCTGACCACGGACGGAACAATGGAGGTTGAGAAAGGACAAGATCGGTTACCGGTTTGACGGGGAAGGCGGAGGATTCGGGACGGGATACCCAGAAAAAGAAGAAACCGAAGCACAAGAAGGGTAAAAAAAAGGAATGAGCCAACTTGAAAGGTGCACTTCGCCGAGTACTTTGAACCCTGGGTGGGGGCGCCCAAGGACGCCTTTTTGGCGGTTTCCATTACCTACGTCAACATCCAGAAGATTCTCGAACAAAAAATAAATCGGAGCAAAAAAGTGCGACTTTGATCAAGATCCATGATTTAAAAAAAATCAACAAGTGCCTCGGGTCTCATTTCCATTCTTCGGTATATCTTCAAAAAAATGAGTATACAAGAAAATAGCTCATGTTCACGTAGACGCTGTGAGAAATGCCTGAACCTGCAGTCCCCCAGGATCGCTATTGTCCAAAAAAATGAAGCTGCTTTCCAGCCTGGAGGAATGCCTTTGCAGCATAAAATCATGTTTTAGCTTCGCAAAACGGGAGAGGTAGGAAAGTCTGGTTTCTGACATGGCTTAGTATGAGGCGCATGTTTGCAGGTTTTATATAGAAAAAAATTGATTACTGAATCGATTGAATAGGTTAAAGGGTTAAAGACCCCCAATGACATCTCTTAAATCCTTTTATCCTTAACTTGCTTCGAAGCAGTTCCCAAAGGAAACCGGTCCCTCACGGCTCTCCCTCTTCCGAACCCCGAAGGCCCACCATTCCAGAGACAATATTTTTTTTATTTTTCTCAATCGAATTAAAAAACGAAAAATTTAATTTTAAAAGTCACTTTCCAGTTTTATAATTTTATGACTTCATCAACGGACGTCTTCCTCGTGATAAAGTACACGAAGGGGGCGTGTGTGAATGTGAAAACGCAACTTTGCATAATTATTGCATATTTAAGGCGCTTCTGTTTTCTGTAAGAGGAATATTATGGCGCTATTGAAATTTTATGAGATCTTTTTCTTTCTATTTTCACAACTTAGACCTACCGCTGAATTCTTGTTTTCGGACCCACTTTCCATGATTTTATGAAGTTTTTTCGGCCGCATAAGTTTTTTTCCTTCTTAAAAACTACTTTTTTTTTGTACCTATTCTCTCGGTACAAAGTAAGAGAGATTTTTTTATAGCCAAAAGGCTTCCTTTTACTTAATTAAGTTGGACTCCAATGTCTATCGACTCTCTCTCGTCTAGATTGACCTCCGGCAAACGAAAAAAAAAAGGAAAACAAGGAAACATGAGTCAAGTGCCGTTCGCGTTTAGTTTATACGGGTCAGCTGCTTTCATAGGCACTACTTAAGACCAGTTTTTATACGGACTTAATTCAAATCTCCAACCTCATTATTATTATAATTTTTATAAACAATTTCAAAATATTGTTCAGAAGGGTGAATTGTTTGAAACTACACCTTGAACTAATCGCTCATAAAGATCAAGTTACAAATTTTTTTTCTAGAAAACGACAACTCCGCCCAAGTTTTTTTAATCAGATAGAAAACTTTGACATCTTAAGGCCAATAAGACCTCGTAAACAATTTCGTTTTCTGTTAATAGGGCGGTTTTATGCTTTCAGCTGCCCTCTGGTGAAGGGCCAAGATGAAGCATTCGCCATAATGCAGTGAGATGTGACCCTGAAGAGAGGCCAATTTCAACGCTCCATGGTTCTTTAAAAAATATTTTCTGAAAATACTTATCCTTTCTAATCACCCCTAGGCATGTTATCAGGTTTGTGCGTGCAAACTTCATAGACAGTAGGGGCCGAATAATCTCTGTTATTTTGATTCTGGCTTTCGCCGAATCAATATCCGATATTTATTTTTTTTAAAAGTCAAAATATAAAATTATGTGTATAAAAAAATGAAAGTTTTTTAGTTTAAATTTCACTACCGTGCGCGATAGAGGCCGAGTATCTGCAATGCATATCAATGTTGAGGGTTTAGTATGCCATAAAAACTATAACGAGGGGATAAAATTAGAGTTTTATAAATAAAAATTTTTGTAAGTTTAATTTAATTATAAAATGATTCGCTGTTTTTTTTAATGGGGAAGCGCATAAAAGTTCTCAGGGAAAATTTAAAACGTTTTAACGATATTAAAGGAAAAAAAATGTTGCTTTTAAAAAGTTTGAAGGTGGTTGGGGAGTTGAAAAAAATGCGTGGCATGGGAAAAATCACGGTTCGGTCGTGGGGGCCTCGTTTTAAAACTGGCTAAGGGGACTGGGTCTTAAAAGTTTTATGTTCGCATTCTCAGTCCTGAAGCGAAGCTGTTCACGGTTGGATTATTTTATTTCTCTTTCCAAGGACGGTTTTTGGCTGGGACGTTGATCTCCGGGGCCCGGCTTCGGCTCATAAATGGACGGACGCACGCCTGCCACCTGCCCACCCCTACGGAGCCACTCCTCCCCTCCATTCTTCTCTTATTTTTTCGTGTTTCATGAAAAAAAGAATTTTTACACAAAAAACAACTCAAAACGTATCATTATTTATGAAGTTTAAAATTAAATCGGCTCTGCAGATGTTTATAAAGGAATTTTTTTTTTCGAAGTCTGGCTTGTCCGAGGTCAGGGTTTGGCGGAGTCAACGAACGCCGAATTCTCCGTCCTTGGCTTTTGAATGCGTTATTTCTCCCACTCCGTTCCTGTCCTGGGCCAACAAGTTCCATCTTGAGTCCGTTCAATTCACAATCTAAAAGAATCAAAATAACAGACGGATTAATTTCATCCAAAGACCAAAAAATATAGCATATTAAACCTTAAATGACATTCATCAGGATCTTCCCATCAGAAGACGTCTTTATTTCAAAACAATTATGTCAGAAGTGGGATCTAATCAAATATGGCTAAAAAAATGCCAATTTTAACCCGTGCTCTAGATTAATATTAAAACACCACGTGTCACGTGTCGTGATATAAAATGTGAAATGTGGCACAAACACGTGTATTAAACAAAATTATAAAAATCTTTAAAAAAACTGGGGTAATGGAAGTAGAAGATCCGAAATTCTTCAACCTTGAAAAACGCATCCTACGCATCGAAACTCCCACTTCTTACCGTTAAAAAGATGTTTTGCAGACACGAAATAATTATTTTGTTTTTAATTTTAAAAAGGACTCCGCGTGTGCCTTTTTTAAAAATTAATCCTCTTTGAAATTGTGGATGTCTTAAATCCGCGCGGAAAGAAGATGGTCGGATCGCGTGATTATTTCGCTCCGTTTCCCTATCGCTGAGGGACTCGACCCACCTCAACTACTAACTCAACTCTTTATCAGCCTTTCTCGTTTTCAGATCATGGGACAATTAATTAGGATAAAAGGTAAGTTTTTTAATCATTTATATCGCTTTGGGTTTTTTAAAAGGTTACGCTAAAATAAGTTCATTACAAAAATTTTACAGGTGCCTTTTGGGACGACTCACAAGGAAAACGTCACCTCCTTGCTTTACCAACTCTTAGGTAAAGGCGCTGGAATCAATATGTGACCTTGGAATAGCACCGCTCAGTTATAGCAGTGTCAACAGGTCAACAACATCAACTTGAAGCTATTTTTTGAGTTCTCGTGATGCAAAAAGGATCGGATTTTCTTCAACTGCGGGATTTTCTCTCGCTTATAAATTTTGTCATTCTCAAAATGAATTTATTACGTTCCGGGTCTTTCGTGGAGGGGTTTCTGTGGGATTGCATGGTGTGCGAAAATTAATAATTTGCAACATCTGTGCCCCTCCGCTCTCTTCATCTCCGAGTTTTATATTCTAATGGATGCAAATTGCCCCATCCCAAAGAACACCGAAGGCTAGACGGCGATTAGTCTTCTAATGATTTTTTTTTCAAGATTTCGTAAAAAAAAGGAAATTTTTTGTTTAAAAATGAGAAAGACGTTTTATTGTCTTTGTTTTTAAAGTAATTGCTTTTCAACTGGATTGTCGCACGCTTTCAAGTCGGAAACTGGTCTTCGCGTATTGTAATGTACGAGTGTAGAAGTGGTGATTGAGCCGATGCTATTAGCATTTTGTAACCGGTTGACCCAACAAGTACCGTTCAGTCAGCCGTAAGATTGAAATCCCATTCGAATCTCATCTTCATTCTCAACTTCCGAATCCCTTTCTTGATGAGTATGTCACAAATTCGAAAAAAAAAAGGAAACCCTAATGGCAAATTAAATCAAGGACTATGGAAAGAAAAATGGGCATAAAATAAAGAAGGGAGAAAAAAAAGTGTCTCAAGAATAATAAGGAATGACAGGGCCATTATCCGTTATGGTCTTGAAGGACCTTATTAGCAAACGATCCGTGATGGGTTTGAAAATGGTAAATATATTCAGAGGGAACTAATATTAAACTAGTTTCCACTCTCGGCGGATTGGGTTTTACCTTGGAAATCAATCATTGTTTCCTTCAGTACTTGTCCCAACCCTATTTTACATCAAAATCAATTTAACAGCTCCGACACCATAGGGACGCATTGTTTTCAACTATCTTGACATTATAGAATTAAAGTGCCACATGCATTATTCATTAATCAAATCCTCAGATTTAGTTTTTTCCTACAGATTTCTTTGTTTCTCAACAGCCCACACTCTCCTATCAAAATTTATTTTGAAATTTGTCCTAATCATACAAATTGCGGCTGGGTGTCCTTCAAGACGTTTTCTTCATCCTTTCTGCTTAAAGCACACTTTTTTTCCGGATGGGCGTTTTCGACGGCCTTTCTCTCAAGACTGCAATTATAAGTTTATGAATAATCGTATTTCTTGGCTGATATGGTTGAATGGAGAATGGGGAAACAAAATTTAAGATAAATGTTGTTTTTATTTCTTTATCGATTGTTTCCTTCGATGTTTATTGGTTCGATATTTTCTATTATTTTCACAATAAGAGCTATTGTGACTCGTGAATAAAATAAGAGAGGGTGAAAAACATAAAATAAAAATGTTATTTCGCAACGTCTCCCTCGGCCGGCGGATGACTAACCTTTTTCGGGTTACATCATCCTCAGTGGGCAGGAAAGAGGGTGGGTGAGACTCGGAAGGTCGTAAAATTATTTGACAAGTCTCCGTGAATAGTTAAACTGAGTTCTAAAGGCGAGAGTGTGAATTGTGATATTTTTCGTATGTGGAGGCCTTAAAAAAAATTCCTCCGCGTGGGTTCGCCCCTTTTCTTCGTCTTCCGGGGCAATTATACCCGTGCGCAGATGGTTTGAAAATCGCTTTTTATTTATCTTGAAATCAGAACTTTTATTACGATGAAGCCCAAGGTTAAATGAATTTGTACGTTAGTGAAAGTAAAACGACATATTGTGCATTTTATTAGACGATTCCTTCAGGATTTTTAGGCTGCAAATTAACTTTCATATCTAGATTTCAGAAGTCAAATTAGATATGAAGACGACCTTGTTGTGTAGGAAGTAGGAAGAAATTAGGCGGGGAAAGAAGGGGAGGGGGTAGAACTAATCGTCTCAGCATCTCGTCTACTCTGTTTCACCGAAATTAATTCGAAATGAAGTTCCCACTTTGTTTCATTAGCGAGGAAGACCTTCGATATTGCAGCCTCCGGGCTGAATCATCAAGCGCGGAAAAACCGTCACATTTTTTATTTTAGGGCATGGAAAAAATAGTCGTTTTCCAGATTGTGCAATTCACCCGCTTGAGAAATTTTTAAAATTTTGTGCCTAAAATTAATGTCTTTCTTCAGCATTAACTTCAAAAATTTTATAGCCTGCAATCCAATAAAATCGGCGACCATAAGGCTTTAGGGACATAGAGAGAGGAGAAAAATGAGAAGAACGCCAGACTTAGCAAAAAAAAAATCTAGAAAACGTGGCAAAAATGCGTATATCCCTAGGGAAAAGTACAAAAAAAGGGCGCTTTTACCTAAGTAAACGTCTGGAAAAACTCTAGAAATTTCTTGGAAAAAAACAGAGGAAAACGCCCTAAAAGGTAGGCAGAAATACTGAGAAAAAAGGTCTTGAAAAAAGGGTGACTACGCAAAAGGGACTCCAGTTTAATGAGGAAATGGTTCCATTTTAACACCAAGTGCGGGAAGAAAGTCTTCCTTTGCCAAAAAACCAAAATTTTTGTCTTCTTTGAGAAAGTAACCCCGGGCCAGGCTCTTGAAGTGCCTTGTATTTAAACTTTTTTACCCTCCCCTATTCGGATTGAGGGTGACCGTATAACCAGGTCAAACTGCGAATTGTGACCGACTTTAAAGGTCTTCAAAACTCAATTCTCCCCTTATATTTTTCTTCTATGGTTTCGAAACTCTATAAACGGATTCACCCAATTCTGGACAAAATAACGTCCAGGAGCATACATAAATAAAAAAAAAAATTGAAAATTGCATATCTAATATCGTTTGAAGAATGATAAATGTTCAAAACTGTTGTGCTTGAAGACGAAGTTGATGGGATCATTAAGTGCGACGGGTTGAAGGCAATTTGTCAAAGCGGCCCAGTAGCCCAGTCACTGGACCTAATCTAGACTCATAGGATCTAGGAGGATGAGAACGCAAAAACCCCCGCACTTTTATACACACCCTCCTTCTCTTTTCCTATTAAGATTTATCGCTTTCATCTTAATCAACACTCTCTCACCTACGCCCATTACTCATTATTCAATCACCATTACAATGACAAATTGCGCTCTATTTGTGAAAACAAACATTTTTTTTCTCTCTTTTAAAACTATAAATAAACATTTCGAATCTTTTATGTAGTTATCCTTCCTAGTTTCCAAGGTAAAAAAGATGGTTATCGAAAATTTTTATGCACCTGCCTTTCTTAATGCATAGGGGTTCTATTACAAACCGCATTCTTGTTTTTCGCTGTTTTTGTTTATTTATATTTCCAGGTAGATCCGTTCGTTTTATTTTTAATTGTCGCAAAACCTTTCTCACACTTCTCAGGAAGGAAAATTGGAGTTTTTAGGTCATAAAAACTCGAGTGTTTCATCTTCAAAAGTTCCGAAGGAAAGGGTGAACCCTTATTGCTCATTTTTATTACCTGCGACAATTTTCAAGGTATCCCCGATAGGAAAAAACTTTGAGGTGCCTCAAAAGGATGTCAATCGGTGCACTGCAGCTTTGTACAGCTGAATTAGGAGGGAAAAAAAGGAGGAACCCGGTACTGCAAAAAAAAAAAAAAAAAAAAAAAATGGGCTCCCTGTGGACCGATCGACTTGAAATTTTCAGCACTTACTCTTATATCAATGAAGGGGGTTCTATTACAAACCGCATTCTTGAAGTGGAGGGTATCTGGATCCAGGGCTCTTCACAGGGAGCCCATTTTTTTGCAGCACCGGGTTCTTCTTCCTTTTTTCTTCCTCCTTATTCAGCTGGACAAAGCTGCAGTACACCGATTGACATCCTTTGAGGCACCTAGAATTTTAGGTACAGACGGACCTAAGTTCAAGTTGATCTGTTTATAGGGAGCAAAGATCCAGATACCCAAAAAATGAATATCTTGATGCTACTTCTATTTTTGCTTCATGCTCAATCGCAGAAACTTCTTTTTTTGAGCTAATCGAATCTTTTCGTTAGAGGAGTATCATTTATCACAAAGAGGACTAAAGACCCCAGATTCTTGCACAGAGTGCACCCGAAATGTTTTCATAAAATATGCTTGAGGTTCGTTTTTTTATACCTTAAAATCCCTTGGGAAAGGAAAATTAATCAAGAAATGTGAGACTGAATTTTTTTTTCGGTTTTCGCGATTTCCATACAGGATTATAAAAAAGGAAGAGGGAGTCATTGTTCTTTCATATATTGAATTATGTTGACGGGGAGCGGAAGTTGATGCCCCAACCGAGGATAGAACGGAAGTCCAAGGAGGTAACAAAGGAATAGACAATTGCGAGTCGGTTTTCTGTCCGGGCCGATCGCCTTTTGAGATTCTAAAAACCGACACCTTTTTTCTCCCTTTTCTTCAGATCCTCATTTTATCCGTTATAGACACGTAAGTACCCATTCGACGCAACATTGTCAAGAAACGCATGTATTTATTAGTCATACATGATTTTACGAGCTGGGAAAACAAGTAGTGGCATTTATAGACACTCTACTAGCCGTTTATATAAACGGACTTTTAACTCGATTCGCTACTTTGAATGAAAAATAAAGATATGCTTTCGTGATGGAATTTACATTTATCAACTCATCACGCTATTATTTAAATGCCCTTTTCATTACGATGGGAAAGAAATTTTTGTAACTTCGAAAATTCCACTTTTCTTACTTTTTTGACCTCAAATAAAAACTCTTAACGATAAAATTTTTCTTTGTTTCTCCGCAGAAATACTAAGTAAAAGGTCAGAAAATTCGATAAAAATGGTGTTTCTTGGGCATAAAATAGTGGAAAACGCCCAAAAATTTGAAAAACACTGGTGTTTCTTGAAGTTAATACAGTATGTGCAATACATTTTTATACAAATATTTTGATGATGCTCTTGAGAACCATGCATTTTGTTTTTGTTGGGTGTTTTATGTCCAAGAAATGACATTTTTATTGGATTTTCTGACCTTCTATTCAGTACTTCTGCCTAAAAACATTCTTTTAGGTGTTTTTCAAGGTTTTCGTATCCATGAAGCACCCGTTTTATAGAATTTTGGGTGTTCTGCTTTTTCCCCCTTTATGAATGAGACGTGAAGACAAAGGATCTGTTTCCGAGAATCCTTCGAGGGTATATAAGTTTGTACTCAATACTGTAAAAATCGCCCAAAAAGAGGGTTTTTCGGTGGAAAGACCAGGTCAAAAGGTATATCTCGGACTAAAAATGGTTTAAAATATTAATGGACAAACCATTGAGTAAATTTTTGTAAATATAAGGATAGTTTTATTTTAAAACTACGAATGCGTTTGGAAAAGGCGAAGGAAAACGTGTCAACTCTTTAAGGAACGTTCAAGGATGTGGAGGCGAAGGCTGTTCCTAGTATTTGAGATTTTTCGATTGGGCCCTTTTTTTCTCTCTCTCCGCGCCTTAAGTATTTGAGTTGTTTCGCAATTTTCTAGGACGACCGGATCTTCTTATTTTTCTTACCCCTCGCCTTAGGTTCTCTAATGAGATATTTATTATCCTTCCAACTTTATTGTAAATCCACTATGTTTTTTACCCTGTTCGGGCCAAGGTTCTACCTCACCTGAATAAATTATTTCTCACCAGTTTTAGATCGGATCGGATAAATCGTGATACATTCCAGATCCCCCCCGTCTCTTTCCTTCATCCCTCATTTGCAAATCCGTTCATAGATTTCTAGTTTCGAAATGTAGCCATTGACGAATGGGACCGCTTCCAACATAAGCGATTTTAAACCACAAAATCCCCCTCCGACCCACCCTTCGATTAATAATTCAATAGACAATAAATGCTTTAATGAATTATGGTTTTATGAGCCCATATTTTCTTCTTAACATCGTTTTTAATTTATATAATAAAGCTACTTCATGTATAGATTTGTAGGCAGCCAATAAATTGAAGGAAGCACACAAAAAAAATTATAGAAAAAAAATTTATGTCATTCAATAAAAATACCCACATAAAAGTAAAATATAATTTTTTTTTATAAACTTCAACATCTTGTAGATTGTAAGGCTCGGCCACACCTTTGGCCCCAAGACAATATGGCGAAAGCCTCAGCCTCATCCCTTCCTCCTTTTTGACAAAAGAAAAAGTTTTAAAATTTTTTTCTTCTTCTATGCAAAATCTATGCAAGCTCCACGAAACAAAAAAAAATGGGGTGAAAATTTAAAAAATCGTGAAGTATTCCTCGAAAAACCGATGGCGACGTAAGTAACCACAGGATCGATAAAGACTTGGGGTCATTTTGATTTTAGAGTCCCAACTCCCAAAAACTGTCTGACGAGGGTATAACATTGAATTTCTTTTGAGAAATTTAAAAAGATTTGAAGATAAGGGGCTCCATGAAGGGAGGAATCAGGGCCCCAGTGTTCTAGGGACGCCACAAGTACTGTTAGCTCCATACATGCCATTTAATTCCAATTTTTATTAGTTCTAAAAACCTGGAATGTTTCCTTCAAACTTTTTTGTCGACAGATTCAGTTCGACGTCGTGCTTGAAAAGCGAAATTTACCATATTCGACATTTTTGTTTGTTTTTATTTCGCCAAATACATACTACGAATTTCATTGAAAATCATAGTAATTAATGACTTTTACCTGGATTTGACCGCAAATGAAAATTGAATTGGAAAGAATTTCCGTGAGGTACAGACTATGGTTTCCCCCTGTAAAAATGTATAAAAACATGACGTCCCTCTCAGTGAATAAATTTTTGGCCATCCCGAAAAAAATCTCTTCTCCTCCGCGGTGAAGTCATCCCTCTTCCCTCTTGATTTTGAGGAGCCGTCGGGCCCCTTTGATAATTAATATGACGGAAAGCATAAAAAAAATCCGAGTATAGCTAGTAAAAAACGTCTAATTTCCCGGGGATTCCTTTGAATGAAATTATCATATTTTCTAAATCAATTAAAAAAATAATCTTTGGTTTTATCTCTTTTTTTCTGATTGAACATCAAATCAGAGGTAATTTGTGGGAAAGAGGGAAAAAAAAATCGCTTGGATTTTTACGGTCGGCCTAATTAGCCAATTAGTGATCACCTCCAGTGTGGCGGAGAAGTTTTGCACAGTAGCTCAAACGCTTTTAAATTAATCTAAAAATTAAATCGAGGTCGAAAAATTAGTTCCGGAGAGAAATAAAAAAAAAGGCGGAGGATGTTAAGCCCGGAGTTTGTTGTCCTCGGCGGTTGGAAAATCCTCGGCGAGTAGCAAACGGGTCGGCTGGGGACAAAGGCCCGTTTAGATTAGAACAGGCAATTAACTGGAAATCTCTTCGCGTTCCTTTGGGAATTCCTAGCCTCGTCCGGTGACATTTAGTGAAAACGTAACACTTAAAAGGTAAATCCTATTTCCATCTCACTCCTACTTATCAGCATAAAATACACACTCGATTTTCAAAGTTCGATGAACCCTTAAGATTAAGATTTCGCATAAACGTAAGCGAATACCATAATTCAATCATAAGAACTAGGAATCGATTTGGCGCCATAGTTGGCGTAAATAAAATTTTTTTAAGTGCGATGCTCCAACTAGTAAGACAAATTGATGTGGGTATTAAAAATGAAGAAAGGACTGTACGATTCTTTCGGAGCGGTGGCAATTTTACGTCCAGTCTGTTGTCAATTGGCTGTAATTGAGATTGATTGGATTAAAGAAAACTACGGTTTTAAACTTAACAAGAAAAAGAGGGTAAACAACCGTTTCAGAGTAGACAAACTGCTTCGGATACAATTATAAGGGAAGAAAGTGATGGTTGTTAAAGACAAAGTCCCAGACGGACGTAGTAAGAATTTCTTAGGGATTGTGAGATTGGCAATCTTGAATCTTCGGCTATTGGCGATTGTTGGATGGTCCGAGGGACAGATAAAGAAGAGCAGAAGACAACTTTTGAGATTGCTGCTAAATAGAGTCCCCTCCTCCCCAAAATGGGAAGAGGCGAGGAAATTCTTTGAGAAAAAGGATTTTTTGGACGAAAAACAGAGGAAAACATCCAAAAATCCAGTTGTAAGGAAAGAAGTTCTAGGAAGAAAGTTATTATTGCAATACCCTCGAAGCAAGGTTGGGGGTCCATTGGTGGAGGAAAATGGGGAGTGTCTCGGCAGAAATCCCGAAAAATAATGAGACACCCCCAAATACGATAATCCAGGTATATTTCCTGGACAAAAAATGTTTCAGAGTTGCTGAAAATGGGGACTTTTTCGAAAAGAAAATGTCAAAATTAAAATTAAAACGTCTGCATTAACATCTTCGCCAATAAAGCAATAGAGTTTATTATATGAACTTGAGCATTTTTTTAAAATGCCTGGAAAAGTAAGTACGAAAGACGTCAAACTATAAAGTGTAATATACATTTTAAAAATGCCCATTAAAACAGAAAATCTGACGGAACACAATGGTAGAATTTATTGAAAAGTCGTGCTTCCAAAGAATGTCTCGAAGGTAAGGTCGTTTTAATTTATGTCCGATCAATTTATGAGGAGGGATTTTTGCCTATTTTTGTATTGCTTACATGGCCTTTAATTTTTCCTACCAGTATTTCAAAATAAACGCCGCTGGACTCTCTCGAAAACGGTCCCTTCCTATTCGGTATGAAAGTTATGTCATCGAAAAGGCGTGGATCGCTCGGTATTTGGGCCTTCGTTCCTGAAGAGCTTAGCCGCCAAAAGGTCATTCACAACTCGCGATAATGTCACTTATTTCTCCAACCTACATCCTTTTATTTAATTTTCTTTTTTTCATACAACTTATTAAAAGGTCGTAATTTATAATTTACAATTAAATTGACGCTATTAGAGGAAATCAAAAGCCGTTCAACTTGTTTGTTATTAACCGTTAAAAACGGAATGTTTTCTACTATAACGTCTAATTTTTTTAACATAAAAGGGCACTCCATGATCAATAAATTAATTAATTCAATGAGCTATAATAAGGGTTTTTTAAAAACATTATGTATTATCGCTTTATTGTTATGAAAACATGTTTTTCTTTCAGTGCTTTCAAACTTTTTTTTAAACTCTTTTTTGATATTTTAAATAAATTTCGCCTATTTCAGAGAGACAATTAAGGCCTCATGGAGGCTCTAAATAGGAGGCACGGCACAGGGGGTGCGATGGCATTGCGGTAGCGCGCTTCAGTGGTAGTTTTTTATTTATTTATTTTTTTTTTTTGGAAAACAAACCCCTTGAAACCGGATTATTTTGGAAATTTTCCTCGTTTTTTGGAAGAGAAACACCATTTAAAAGTTTTAAGGGAGATTTGCTGATTTTATTCGGATCGTGAATTCCAATGTTGGGCGTTTTCTAACGTTTTTTGTCTAAATGATACTCTTTTTTGAGAATTTTCGGTCATTTTGTCATATTCTTTGTCAAATAAACCCCATTTAGCACCAAGTTTTTATAAAAAACCACCTTTTCACTGAATTTTCGGGGCATTTTAATCGTTTTTCGTCCTCTTTAATACAGAATTTTCCTTCTTTTCCTTTTGATTATCTAGTATATAGAAAATATTGGTTTGAAAATTGGCAAAAATGCAAGTGAAGTTCGATTTTTCTTTCAAGTTTTCAGCTTTATGATTTGAGCGTCATTAGGCTCAAAAGCACAGGTGAATTTTCTCTCCATTATGAAAAAAATTGTTTATAAATCATATTCTTCTCAAATTAATAATTGAAATATGTTAAAGAGTCTATGAATAACCTTAGTCTTAATAACTTTGGGCGGAAAACAAACAAAATTGACGATAATAACATCCTTGAAGATGGAAAAAATCACTATAATTCTTTTATCTTTCTTTTATTCGTTCTCTTTGTATATTTTTTGACCTATTTTCTAAATTTAAATGGAAATAGTGACAATTTTCAGATTTGCACATATAAAGGATATGTCGTAATGTTCGTTGCGATAAATGAATAAATTCGAATTTTGATGACCAAGTTAAATATTTATCCCAATTTAAAGGGGCTCAGATCAGGAATAATGTTGGGAGTTAAAATTGAATTTGGGGTGAACGGCCGTTTTGTTTTCAAACCTCGTCAATGTCGAGGTAGATTTGTTTTTCCACTTTTAGTTTACTGCGATACATTTTTAAAATTTCGAAATAACCAGCTGGGTGTTTTAGATTCAACTTCTTGAATTTAGGAAGTATTTTAGTATCCAGATTAGCCCATTAAATTTCTCATGTCATCCGAATTGATGGTTCTTTATCAGTTGAGCGGTAGGCCGCGAACGTTCAAAATTAATCGAGTGGCTATCGAGTGGAATTCGATGACATGCATAAGTGGTTCATCCCCTATTTATTAACCTCCCTCCACCCCGGCACATCACCGGCGCCGACCACTTTAGTCTCAACAGGGCGAGGCCAATAGTTGGCTAATGATTGATAGGCTCGGATATGACTAGTTCAGACATTCATACTCTAATCGAAAATTATTTAAATTAATTAACTTCCATGAATAATTCAATTTGAATTGTTGGTTTTTTTTTGCATTTTTTATTTCGGGTTAGGGACCAGGGCCAACCACGGTTCGCTTGTCCCAGGTCGTTGTCTCAAGGACAATTTCGGGAGTTCGTCGAACCCCGGGCCTCAATTTACAAACCTCACGTTCTCCCCTCCGGCCAAAAAAATGTTTTCGCTATTCTTAAAATAGTCTTGAATCTTTTGTCCTAACTTCCTCAATCGCTTATCGATTCCAGCAGAAAAACAGCACACCGTCAAACACAGATTTCGACTTATTTCTGACTGTCGAGGATGATCTTTTGAGAAACTTAGCTAAAATCTTCTCTCTTGGGTATTCCATCATCATAGAGGTATCGACAACAGGAAATTTTATTTTTTTGTATGAAAAGACTGAATAAATGATTGGGTTGACTTTTTATAGTCATAAAAGGAAAGAAAATAAACGTGAACTTTATGGATACGTAGGACGGAGCCGTGCGGCTTCACTGCTATCGTCAGGTGCCAAACGGTAATTTTTCCTTTTTTTCCCCACCTTCCTCTTTTCTTTCTTTTCCATTTATCGTGCAATTACAACAATTTTTATTGTTTCCCAGAGCGTTAATCTTTCCCCGACTATCTTATATGAGGATCACGTCCCCACGTAGGATCAGATTGAGCGAATCTCTTCTCTTCCAAACGTTTTTCCGACATTTCAACTCCGAAGAAAACGTGTTCTGAAACAATACCTGCAACAAGTCATGAGATGACCTTTAAATTTTATGCCAAGCGACACATTTGACCAGAACTTAAGGAACAATTTTTTTTCCCTCTTCAATCGTTATCTTTTAAGGAAGCAAATGTAAAAAGTAATTTTTCACAATTTATTGGAAAATAATCAATTTATTTTGTTAAAAAACAACTTTTCTCCTATTTTAATCAACCCTGAGTGATTTATGGATATGGAACTGAGATTTATTCGTTCGATATTCAAGAATAAAAGGACAAATTGTTCTCTTTTTTATTTATTTTTGTACCCTATAATCATTGAGATTATTGACTACCGGGAAATATATACCTTGTTCTACCATGGCAATTGGAGCTTCATTTAAAACATTTAAAATTTTTTTAAGTTGAATACCCGCGAATGATGAAATTTTTTTTTCGGACTTTTACCCTAAAAATTGCGGTTTCATTTTCGAGGATGAGTCCGAGGTCCATAAAAGGGAACCTTGGCCAAAAACCCGAATAATCTCGCCCAAAGGACGAAAATCGGAGAATAGTTATGTGCTAAATGGGGTTCCTCAGATTGAAACAAACGAGAAAAATGGGGGATTTTTTGGTCTAAAAACTGAGTTATCGCCTAAATATCCAGTTGAACGGGATTTTCATTTAAAAACCTCAATGGATGATAATTTGTTATGAGCGTGTCTCCGGTGCTTTTCGGTTTTTGAGTTTTAATTGCTTTAAATAATGAGTTGAACAAATAATTTTGCGAAGGTTAAGGTTAATTTAGAGGATGCGAGACGAGACGACGAGATTCGGTTCGGGGCTGCACGTCCTCGTTAACTCCGTCTGGGTTGGGGAAGGTCCGTAACCGTCTCAAGGCCGGATTTTGGAAAGATCAATGGCCCTCCTCGCCCCGTTCGCCCTTTCGCACACAAACGTTCCCGTCATCTACCTCAACAGCGAACCCCCTCCCCGAAACGGCGCACGTTTCCAGTCCGCCAAACCGTGGGTAACCCGATTCGAGCACCCATGCAAATTAACCGAATTACACGGACGTTTTCATCCAATTTACATACCGATTTTACCTTCCAAGACGTCGAATTTCCAAATTATAAAATGCATACAATGAAAGGCGAAAATTGAAATAGGCGAGGTTTTTCGATAGGAGTGAACTAAAAAAATTGACGCCCTACTTTCACCCACACATAGGATTATAATGGACGCATATATACATTTCGAGAATAATCCCTATTGAGAAATTCTGAGGCTTGTCCTCGGCTACCATGTTATCTGTCAGACACGATTAATAAAGGATAAAATGACCGGGTATTGCTTCTATCTTCTGTTCGCTTCTATCAAGCTTAATATGGGCAAACCACAGCTTCTGTTCGTGTATATTTCTGTCACCGCTAAATGAATAAAGAAACGATTCAAATCTCCCAGAAAATCGAATTTTCCATAGGTGACCTAAAAGGAACAATGAAATAAAAACAGTGGCAGGATGTCGAAAAAAAATTTAAATAAATATTTATAACTCCGGAGGCGATAAGAATTTGCAGTTGTGCTAATAAAAAATTTAGAGTTTGGATAAACGCGCCGTAGAGGGGAAAAAAAAATTGTGACCGATAAAATTCAATGTGAAGCAGTATGGGTTTTCAAGTGGGTCCGATAACAAGTTCAACGCCCCCTTTAAAAAAGAAAAAGAAAAAAAAAACACATTAAAACTGACCAATCTCAAGACAAACTGCGTAGTCCTTTTTTAGATGCGAATTCAAGATTCAAAAGAAAACATGAAGCAAAATATGCTAATTTTTTTTTCTAAGGGCCCAGATGGGGCTTTCTATCATATTGCCATAACATAGTTAACGGGATGAACTCTTAAGTGGCTACATTTTTAACTTCCTTAAAGAAGTTATTGTGATACCCTCCACATCGGGTTTTTGGGGAAGGGTCTTCCAGTTCCGGAGGGCAAATCGAATATTGATCTTTAACGATCTCAACTTCGTCTGTGGTTCCGGCCGGCCGTAGCGTTTTTCCGGAACACTTCACGGCAACAGTTTTGAACCGATTTTCAACAAATTTTCACACAAATTTCTTTAGCCGGTGAACAAGAATGTAACGAGGGCGATTTTTGAATTTCGAAAAAATGGCGGAGATATTATGCACGATTGAAATTTTAAAACCTGCGCTGCGGCCGAACCTTTGGTCCGATTTTCATCAAATTTTCACCCAAGACTCCCTATATTTTTTACGAAATTTTTAAGTAAAAAAATTGTCATTTTTTAATATCATTTTATTTAGTAGGAAGAAATTTCGTACTTACCGTACGAGAGCCACACCTAGGGCAAAGAGACCATTATTTCTACCATAATACTACTTAAAAAAAAAAATTGGAAAATTTTTTGGAAAAAACAAAACAAAAACTTCCCCTCCGATATACCTCCCCTTCTTTATACTTCCCCCTTATACTTCCCCCTTTATACTTCCCCTCCATTATACTTCCCCCTCCGTATAATTCCCTTTTATACTTCCCCCTCTGTTATACTTCCCCTCCTTTATACTTCCCACTCCTATAATTTTCCTTCTCTTTAAGAAAGTTTTCGTTGGAAGCTCTTCAAACTAGTACTTTACTATACGTTTAGGTAAAACGAACTTGAAGGAAAAAAATTGTTCGATTTAATGTAATAAAAAGACTAAAAAAGGGATGAGAGATATTTGGAGGTAAACTGCAAGTAGTTTTTCGAATCTGGCAAAAGATTGAGCAATTTTCCAAGTGCATTTATGGTTCGTGCTTGTAAAAGTGAAGGTCCATTACGACCCAGTTCCAAAGTGTCAATTTCTATTTCGATACTCGAAAAAAGAAGAAGAAGGGAAGAAAAAGTACTAGAAGAACAGAAAAAATGCGTAATAAATTTTTCGCTATATTTTGTCTTGCCTAATCTTTTTCTTAAAAAATAATTGTCCTAAAAAATTATCGCCAAAAGTTCTTATCTAGTTTTTTTTGTTGATAAAGATTTGAGCCTTTGCTCTTAATAAAAATAATTAAAATGTTTAACATCGCAAAAAAATACCCTAATCAGTCGACAAACAAAAAATTTGGCCTCATTTTTCGAAATTTAAAATCTTGGAGGGGGAAAAATGAAGTAAATAAAGAAAGAAGGTAATTTGTGGATCAGAAGTTAAAAAAAGAAGAAGAAAAAAAAAAATTTGATTTAGAGGGGTTTGGTGGCAAGAAGGCAGGATTTCGGCCTGGTAAATGTAAAAAATAGGGGCAAATGCCCATTTTCTAATAAAAAAAATGCTTCTTTTTTTGGTCTGCCATACACTAACAGATTTCTAATACGTCTAAGCCTTGAACTAATTAAGCGTACGCTATAAAAAGATTTAGATAAAAACTAATTAAAGGAGTAGTGCTTTTTAGATTCTTCAAGAAAAAAAGAACCCGGAATGCAACAAACGACCCAGATCACCATTTTCGAGCTGACATTTCGGACAAAATTAATAAAACTCGATCAAAAAATGTTTGAAAAGAATGTCAATAAGGTTAACCAATCATGTCCTCGAACCAGATTCGATATGGAACAGTCGAAGTCTCCCCCGGCTAGATAGAGAGGGAAATAAAAAAAAATCCGGTGCTTCGTTATCCGATAACTTGGATGTGTAACAAACACAATGGGAGACTGTTGCGAAACTCGCCTTTGTGACCCAGGCAAGGTTGGTGACGTCACAGATCTCCCTCTATTTTTCTTTATTGTTTTACCATTTTATTTTTTCTCTATTTTCCATCTCTCTCACTTTCGAACCTTGACTCCGTGCGCTTTAACTTCCGCAAAACTCGACCCCCTAGAGGCTTCAAACTCAGATGATCTATGCTAACATTTTATTTACTTTTTACATATTTATTGTTTAAATTGATGTATCTATTTAAAATTCATATATCCTTACTTTATCCTAACCTCTTGAATCAATCTGAGACTTTTGACCCACTCTGGTGACATTTGCATAATAATCTGATGTATGACATCATGATGAAATTGTAAGCGAAACCGGGTATTATCTTGTTTGGTAAAAATTCTTTGAAGGCTTCAAAATATAATCTCGCTTTTAAAATACTGAGAAGCCGGGGATTTTCCAACGTCTTTTGGGTGCTACCCACGTATATGACAAGTTAACTTGCTCAAAGAGAAGTTATTGTAATACCCTCCATGTCTTTGATGGGTCTTCCAGTTCCAATAGAAGAAAATGGTTAGTAAACTTCACAGATCTTGAGGTTGTCTGTGGGCTGTCATCCGATTTTCTTCCAATTTTTACAGAGTTTTCCTTTCTAATCCTAAAAATTTCGAGAGCTTTTTATGATACTTGCAAAAATGGAAGAGATATGTCTGTCAAAGGTCTGTCAAAGCGAGATGGTTGCTACTTGACTTAACCCATGAGGGCCCGAGTTCGAATCTGGCGATTGGCATTTGCGACTGCCTTTATTTTATTGAGAATCATGCATTTTTTATGACCTAAATCAAAAGTTGATGTCTGTTTAAAATTAGGCCATTTAACAGCTTAAGAAAAAAAAAGGAAAGAAAAAAGTAAGCACCCCCTATTGTTTGCGGTTTTACTATTTTATGTAAATCTAGGTTACGATGTTACAAAAGAGTAGTCGGACACAGATGTGGGCAGATGTCTTCTTCCGTGGGAAAGACGTCCGAGAATAGTTTCTGTATCGGTTCAAAGGTATTTCAATGTAGGTGAGTCACATGTTCCAAGTTCAAGGACGCCTCTTTCAATCCCTCTTCGTAATTTCTGGAACGGATAATAAGAGATCACATGCTTTCGATTATATGTTTCATTATAAAAAAAGATCTGAAAAGGATTTTTCATTCTTACATATGACACCTGTTAATGCTCTTTTAATGGCGCTCATCCAACTGAAAGTTGGAGAACGTTTACAAAACCGTTCAAATGGCTTGTCTAATGGCAAAAAAAATTTCCCTGAGCAATCACCCAGTTCTTTTCTTCTAACGGTAGTTCAGTTCCGGACACTTTTTTGGAGTTAGCTCTAAACGGGCGCCAAGGCAATATGGTGAAAGCCTGTGGGTACACAACATATGATGAAAGAGTCAAATACATCACACTCAACACAACTTCTTTCTTTCTAAAAGTGGTGATGATCCATCCCACAATTGGTGACCTACGACGAACACGAACACAGCGATGAGACAACAAGGTACTTATTTACACTCTCTCAACATACAAACACAAAATAAGAATAGCTTCCGGCACGTCATGATAACCCATCGATGGCGACAGCAATTCTTCACTCGTCAGCAGTTCTGCACCTCTTCGACTTGCTGAATTGGTGGAACTTTCAACCTCGGAACGAACTTATCGACTTCTGAGTCACGTCACATCTCGACAGTTCGCTCTCCAGCATCCCCACACGCATCTTCGACACATCATCGCTCGACACACAGCACTTCTGACCTTCACCCTTCTTTTCTCCTTGGGGGGGGGCGGGGATGTGGGTACACAACATATGAGGCGCTCCGGGTACGAAGGGCGAACTCGACAAAACGTAGTTCCGAGATATTCGTGTAAGAATGAAAACATCTGTTTTAATTCTTCCTCATACACAAAATATGTTTCGGCTTGTAATATCATAAATTTTGGTTTCTTGTTAAATACATGACACTAAATTATGTAAAAAGGTCTTTAATTCTTATATTCGCATTTTAAAGTTTTGGTTTTTAAGTATTTAAAGGGGAAAAAATGGCGAACTCAACATAAAAATTATATGGGTGTATTCACCAAGAGGTCTAGAATCTGAAAATGAAAAAAAACTGGAAGACCCTTCCCCAAAAACCCGACGTCGAGGGTGTCACAATAACTTCTTTAAGGAAGTTAAAAAAAATTTTCCGATGTCGAGTTCGCCCTTCGTACCCGGAGCGCCTCATATGATCAAAATTATCATTAGAGTCAAATACATCACACACAACACAACTTCTTTCTTTCTAAATTTAGTGGTGATGATCCATCCCACAAGCCAAACCAGGGGTCCATACTGTGTTTGAGAACTTGTTTAACTACGCAATTATTGACCTTATCCCAAAGGAATCCAGGTCTTTTGATTCTAATGTTTCCTCATATTTGAGGGTGAATGGATTATCGGGACAGAATTGTCTCCTTTATAAATTTTATATGAATTTTCAGAGTAGATACTGAATAATTAGTTAAGGAATTGATTAAATTATGCACGTTTTAAGTAATAATATCGTCAGTTTGTTTTTCAAGTTAACTTTTTTGTTTTAATCTTGAAAGAGCCCCGATCAAGTTCACCGTTATAAATTAGAATATCTCTCATCTTACAATAATTTTCTCAGGATATTGCACAATATAATTTTACCGGATCGAAAAAGTGTCGATAAATCATATAACTCGTTTACGGAAAAAATATTGCGAACCCCCAACTGTTGGTGTTCGGTGCCGGGACGGTCGGGGGAGAGAATCGCTTTTCTAAAGGGATTTCGCACATTTTTTCGTTTCGAGAGATTGAATGGGTCGTAGAACCTGTTTTCTTCTCATGAGGAGCAGACACGGACCCACCGCATCCGCCCTTATAAAAAAAACCCGTGACATCCCCTAAACATAACTCATCAACCCTTCCGTTTTTCTCTCAATCTTTCCAGAAAGTCAAGTCGGTCGGTTATAATAATAAATTATCTCCCGATAATAGGGGTACGGGAAAAATCGAAACCGTTTTTTTTATAGCTTAAGGAGACCGGTTGATATCATTTTAAATTAAACACATACGTATAAACCAATATAAAATATTTTGAAAACTTTGACTACGTTTAACTAACAATTGAGGTGCTCCGAATACGAAGGGCGAACTCGACAAAACGTAGTGTCGAGATATTCGCATTTTAAAGTTTTCTGTTAAGGGCGAACTCGACAGAAAAGTCACTCTCTGGAATTTTCGTGGCGAGATTTTAGAATCATCATAGAATCATCAAAGAATCATAGAGAAAAGGGTTTTTTAAAAATCACCAAATCTCGAAAAGAAAAAAAATTAAATAAAAAAGGTTGAGAGTAGAGCTTTGCCGCATATCGGTTTTTACGTATTTTAAAGGGGAAAAAAGGGCAAACTCAATATAAAAATTACATGGGTGTATTCTTCAAAAGGTCTAGAATCTGAAAATGAAAAAAAAAAAAATTTGTCCGATGTCGAGTTCGCCCTTCGTATTCGGAGCGCCTCAATTTCATATCACAGATAATTCAAAAACGGATATCCCACGATCGGTTTCGGCGTAATAGACCTCATCAGGTTGAATTATTTTTCTCATCATCTCTTCCATTTTGCTTGATCATACTGCGTGGCTTTATGGATACAGCGGCAAGGTAGGAAGAAACTACGAAACTAAGAAACAAGAAACTTAGGATTAGTATAAACTTGGGAGCAGTTTCTTCCTACCTTCCCTCTTATCAATAAAGCCAAAAAGGAAGTGTCAATAAATATAAAAGAGAGGATGAAAACATAAAGAAATTGTCCACCTGATAAGGTCTGTTAGGCCGAAACCGGTCGTGGAACGTTTTTCACTGTCAAGTTTGCTATTTTTCGATATTGAAATTTGCAAATTTAAAGTTTTCGTAAACAATTTGGTGCATTAAAACTGTAAATTTGAATTTTTTCAAACCAGATTTTGATATTTTTTAACTTAAAATCGGTGGTATTTTGCTTGAATGGAGCGGAAAAACCTTGTTCTTAAACTTTTTTTTTTCTCGTGTTTTTGGAAATCGAGTAATTTTACTGTTTTTACACAGATTTCGGTGTTAACATATGCGAAAACTGGCAAAGGACGGCACCACAGACAAGCTCATGATTGATAAAGAGCCATTTCTCAAAACCAACTATCGAGGGTGTGACAATAACTTTCTTTTTGAGAAAGTTAACGTAAAAAAATATCATAAAAATTAACTTTCGTTGTAAAAGTCTCATTTTTCTTAATGGATCTAGGCACGTTCAATTTTTTTCTTTCTTTTTTGTTGTTTAAGATGGCTGAGTACTTGACCCATAGCAAGTGGTTTCTTGTCCGAGACCATCTTAGGGTCCGTTTGACCCCGTTTTCCAATCGAATACAGGGCAATCAATTACACAGTCGGACATATCCGAGTACCGTTTTTGAACCTAACGGCCTAAAACAACGGGAGAGTCAAGGATTATAAATAGATCTGGGGAAAAGTATGAAACCCGAAAAAAAGAAGAAATTTGACAAGCCGTCAGTTTTTTAAGTTTTTATAATAAGCATAAATATGGGTAGCTGTGTAGGAGAAAAAAAAAAACAAAACGAGTAATTCGTGTACGGGTAGGTCAGTTGTGACGTTTAGAGTCAACTTTTACCTCGTGACCCATTCGAAATCCTCGCGGCGACCAGAGTCGCCTCCTCTGTTCAAGAATCCAGGTTTTGTTTCTACTTTTTAATTGGCCATTTCGAGTTTCCTCACTTCCAAGGATAAAGTAGGAGAAGCCGATTTGAAGAAAAATACTGACGTAATTATCGAAGGTAAAAAAAGGACGTGGAGAAGCTTTTTTCCCCTTCTTTATTTTCTTTTCGACCACTTTTGTACAATTCCCATTAAGAACAGCGAAACCTCGAGAATATTGAACGCATTCATAGATTTCCGTTTTTTTTTCTTTCTCTCCTTGCTAAATTCCTAACGTCCCAATTTATTACAAATCTCTCACGATCAGGAAACCTCTGCATCTTCAATTTTATAACTTGGGAAAAACGGTTAACAGTGAAATAGTTCAACATCTGCTTATTTTTCTATTATATTCCCAAAGGGGGGGATAGACTGCTAGTTTTTGTACGAAATAGAAACTATTAATATTCCGAACGTTTCGCAATATTTAGTCCTCGGATGGGAACGTTCTCCCTTTTATGCACTCGGTGCATAACTGCCGTACGGATACCTCGAGGGAGCCCTTTATGCAACCGGTAAGCCCTTAACATAAGAAAAGGGATGCACTTTTTAACTAGAAGTTTAGCTATCGACTAGAAAAGGACCGGTTACCTTTCAACACCCAACCTGGTTCAAGGATCTTCAATGGCAAAAATATAAAATTTTAATTAGCTAAAATTGTTATTATTGTTTAATAGACTAATAATGCAAATAGTATGGTTTAATTGAACCCATTATTAAATTAATTAAATTACTGAATTATATTAGGAAGGTGTGATAGTAATCTTGATTAATTTACAAACAGGTGAGCTAAAAGTTTTAAAAGTTTTAAAAGTTTAACAAATTTCCATCTGACCGGTCAGTTCTGATGCCGTCACTATGGTCAGTCAAGGAGCTGGGGTATTTTCGCCTAAAATGCGATTATGGCGAAAGCCTAAAAACAAGACAGTTCACCATAATGCATTTCGGCATAAGGAAAGGCCAAAGAGCTCCTTTTAGGAAAAAAAATTATGCCTCTCGTGTTTTCAAACGAGCTTTCTTTGCGAGTGGAAAAAAACTAACCCCCTCGTGTTATCGAACGAGCTTTTCTTGCTAGAAGGCATCTCCTCTTTGGCTTTTTTTAGTTTATGTCAAAATGCATTTGGCGCAGATTGTTTACTTTGAAATACACATTTTTTAATTCAACTGTTTTAGGGTGAAATGTGTTATGCCGAACGGTGTGAGATTCTTCATCCCCAATCCCACTTCTGACACCAATTTATGAGACTAAAAATATTATAAAATGGAAATAAATTGACTACATAAATATAAATTTTAATTAAATCGTTGTTTTTATTATTGATTAAAAATGACCTTTAAAGAGTAAATTATTTTTTAAAAGTTTCCAAACGATTCTATCAAGGTTGAGAGCCTATAGTTTAAAAAAAAGTGAGAAAAATATGGTAATAGTTGTCTAGAATCTAGCCTTGCATTAAGGACAAAGCTAAGATTGGCTCTAGTCCAAGCCCACTTTCAAAATACTAGTTCTTTTGAAGTCCAGGATTGTTTTATAAAGTTTTAATATTGAAATTCGTTTATTCTACACGATAAATATACAATTTAGAAAACCTATTATAAATCACCTCAGGGGGGCGCGTGCTTTCCGGCAACGCCCAGAGGTCTGATTTCAATAAAAATTAATGAGAAATAGTTTTTTATGAATGATTTCTTCTAAAATTTGGTTTTTCCCATGAGGAATCTTCAGAATCTTTTATTGATGAGACCCCCCGACCCCTCCCCCTACCACAAAAGGTACGGAAGACCGTTTTTCTTGTACAAAACGGACTCCCCCTCGAGAAACACAAGAACCGTGGGGTTCATTCTAAGATACAACAACGAGATTACCCTTCCCGTCCCTATAAAACTCTAGTTTTATTCAAAACGGCATGCTTTTTTTTAAACCCCCACCCCACCCTATCCACACGCTCTTTCTTCCTTAGTCTTCTTTAAATGCATTAGCACTTCGTAAAGATCCTTATCTTGATTACCTTTTGATATTTTCAAATTGCGTTTCCGACATTTTAATTAAAGGCTGCCATCATAATGCTAAGTCATTTCAAATGAGAACCATATAAAAATATCATTCATTTCAATTAAAATTTAATTATTTATATTAAAAAAAATTTATTTAGACTCTTCAGTTCTTCAGGATAACGTTATCGATCGTGGATAAAATGTAACATGAAGTCGAACCAGAGGTTCTGGAGTTAAAAGAATCTCTTTTTATAAATCCACACGCGAAAAATCCAAAAAAAGAATTTTTGTTCTTTCATTTTCGCCCTTGAACACGAAACTCTTGTTTGTCTTATTCACCTTGTGATCTTTTACTGGAACGCATTCTGCGGTGGATCAAAAAAGAGAAAGAAAAGAAAACTTTTCCGAGAGTTCCATCGTGAATTTTTTGTTTCACACTTATAGAAACTGTCAAAAATTTCTTGTGAATGTCACTTTTATATTTTTTGAAGTCGTTACTAATAATTTAAAAGGCTAAAAAAATGAATGTTTTTATAACCAGAAAGAAAAAGTAGTCTGGAGATGGCAATGACGGAAACTTCCTCAAAGTAGCGAAATTTTTATCTATACTGTAAAAAAAAGTTTAGTATCGAGGTAGAAAAACTGAGTCTTCGTCCTACCAGGGCGCACACTGTACGGGAACACCCCTTTTTCCCTACAATATTTCAAACTTTATTTTCTTCTTAGTGGGATTTGAACCCAGGACCTCCACATTGATATTGCGGACACTGTCGGTGCATCTTTGGCTTCTTTCCTCCTTCTTCAAGACCTCTAGAATCACCCGAGGGAAAAAAAAGTATGGCGAAATATATGAAGGAAATAAAAACCAAGGTGTCAAATTTTTTTAGAAACAATGAAAAATCTTTCTGCATTGAGTCAGCGGAGGGAACCGTGACTATGAGACCTTCGGGATGATTTTCAAGGATATAGTTTTGACTAGGAAATAGTTTTCGATTATCCGATTCGCGGTAAATGATATCATTCGTCTCCATCTTGAATTCGAAAATTAAATAAATAGTTAATATTTTATAAGATGATTCGTCTTTTTTTCATCTTCTTAAAAAGATGAATCATATATAGGGTGTCCGGAAACACATGGCAAGCGTCTGGGAGAGCGTTAAAAAGTGGTTTTACGAAAAAAAGTTAAACGTAAACCCCCCCCTTAATTTAAATCAAAGAATTTGATGGTGTAGTTTAAAATCCGCCTGGATATACAGGGTGTCCCAGACACAACCTAACTTCGTTATTTTAAATGAGAACCACTATTTTTTATTTCAGATTCGTAATCTACGCAAAATTTCAAGTGGATTTGAGTACTCATATGACAATTTTGGACCACTTTTAAAAAATGTCAAAATTTAGCGTTTTTTGCGCTAAAATCCGTTAAAATTGACCTAGGAGACTCGTTTTTTTTTTAATTCCACTTATTTTTTCCCGAAGAATCCAACTGTCTCAAATTCGAGCATCTTCGCATTCTGCATCACGAGATTTCGTCGCTAATGGCCTTTTTTCAAGTTAGAACCCAAATTTTTAGTTCAGAATTGAAAATTAGCACTTGTTGAAAGGAATTTTTCTTTCGGACCACAAATTTTGAAAGAGCTACAGCGTCTTTTGTGTTTATGCATCAAAAATTAAAATTCCGTCAACAAATCGCTAATTTCCATTTTGAAGTATGGAATTTGGAGTTAAACTTGAAAAAAGGCCATTAGCTACGAAATCTCGTGATGCTGAATGTGAAGATGCTCAAATTTGAGACAGTTGGATTCTTCGGGAAAAAATAAGTGGAATTAAAAAAAAACAAGTCTCCTAGGTCAATTTTAACGGATTTTAGCGCAAAAAACGCTAAATTTTGACATTTTTTAAAAGTGGTCTAAAATTGTCATATGAGTACTCAAATCCACTTGAAATTTTGCGTAGATTACGAATCTGAAATAAAAAATAGTGGTTCTCATTTAAAATAACGAAGTTAGGTTGTGTCTGGGACACCCTGTATATCCAGGCGGATTTTAAACTACACCATCAAATTCTTTGATTTAAATTAAGGGGGGTTTACATTTAACTTTTTTTCGTAAAACCACTTTTTAACGCTCTCCCAGACGCTTGCCATGTGTTTCCGGACACCCTGTATTACGTATATTGATTTATTAGGGACATAATCTCAAATATCACAAAGGACATGGAGAATAAGAAATAACAATACGAAATAGGCAAATCGAATAGTGAAGCCAAGGACTTCTTTTAGTGATTTACGAGACAACCCGTTCTCCCCCTTCTTCTATTTATGTTTCCCTCTCGGTACAATAGTTAGGTGGGCGGACTGTGACATTGTTTATCAAGATTCGAAATATGGGACGAATCCGCTTTCTCTCTTCGGACGGGAGAGGTTCGTGGCCCGGGTCGAAAGTTTCCTCGGGTCCCCAAGGATCGCTCGGGGATTCTACGGAGAACAGCGCACGGATAAAGGTCAAAAACAAACGACTCGTCACGCCTTTGCATAATCGAATTGCCTCGTTTGTTGTCTATAAAATTCTATTTGAGAAACACCATTGTCTACGTAATGGGTATTCGAAAAAATTTTTTGACTGGCAATAATGGAAAGTTTTGTCCACCAAATAGGAAGATCAAAAATTAGCAAACAAGCGCTTTGAAATATATCTCCTCATTGTCCCTCTTTTAACGCGTTTTATTGTTCTAAAAAACCCGTAATGTGTAAAACGCGTGAAAAAGCGCATAATTTTAAGGACGGGTGCGATATGAAGGACTTTCGAAGGAAGTAACCGGTTATCTCACGTCAGCAGAGTCTTTTGTTTAAAAAATATAAATAAAATTAAGCCCTCAAGATAATAATGAAAACTATATAGAAAATATCGACCCTGGAAATTTTAAATTTAATATCAAACGATTAGCTAATAATGGTTGTTGAGGTACCTTGGGAAGCTTAAAATTCAAAAGTAGTTAAAAAATAATTAAGGTAATTGAATATCGATTTTAATTTAGAAAATTAACCTTCGACCTTCTTCCTGTGTTGACCTGAAAAATGGTCCAAGGCGTAAAAAAAGTCTTTCCATCCTCTTTTCCATTTTCTCATTAGACTTAATTATCTGTTGATTGTCTTTTATAATTAACTCCCGAAGGATCAACCTCCCGGTGTAGCTGACAGGCTCGTGATGTCGGGAAAAGGTTTTTTTAAGCTTGTAAATCGAAGATAAATCTTCAAAGGTTGAAGACACTCTGTTCAGAGAATGGCAGAGCTAATTAGGCCTATTTTCTAGGACACATCAATACAATTAACCTTAAAAATAACCCATAGAAAAATGCAAAAAAACAAAAACAAGCTAAATTTTTTTATAAACTTCCTCCCACAAAAGGTATTGGAATAAGTTACTTTTGAAGAAAAGTTAAAACCCTGCCTAAGAAGAAATTTTTTTTGTTTATAAGAAATGGTTCAGACGTTTCACTTCATAACTACTAAATAATTTATAAAAAACGCTGTTTTCCACTTTGGAATGTAATTTAGGCTCTGAATACTGACTCAACAAAAAATTGCATAATTTTTTTTCTCCTCATTAATATTCTTTTTTTTTTTTAAATCTAGGCTAATGTTCTGGATTAAAAATAAATTGTTAATAAAGAAAAAGTTTAAATTTTGTAAATGATAATTTTATAGTGTGAAAAATCCACCTTGGGTGCAACAATGCTTGACCTTAAGGTTTAGAATATAGTTTGAAAAGAGAATGGTATTAGTTTCTTGTCTCTCTTTTTTTTGTTAGTGAACTCCACTGTAATTCGGTTCGGCCTTGTATGCAGTTTTGTGCATCTCAAGGCCGACGGCATTGCACTTCCTGTTCCCTACAACTTCTATCGGCAGATTTTTATGGCGTCCCTCAATTAAAAAAAATGTTTTTTTGTAAGAAAAAAACTTCAAAGCCTCTAAAACTCAATTATGAAGAATTTTTTTTAAATAGCAATTTTTTTTCCGTGCGTGTTTTTTCCCCCTGGAGGACTTTGAAGTCGATAGTTAGTTTGGGGTTTGAAAAAAATTACATTTTCTTTTGTCGGTTACGGAGACAACCCCTCTCCGTTTAAACTGATTTGATGTCCTACCTTGTCTAAACCAAGCTCTGTGTCATTCTGAAAAAAATTAAAAACGTTGAAATCATAGAGACAAAAGATATTTTCAGAGCAAAAAAATTTTTTGTCCTTACTTTTCTTTTTTTTAGTTCGTTTTGTATTCTCTTTTGGTTTCGGTTTGGAACGTCCATAAATTTAAGAGTGACTGACATACCGGTTTCTTTGAGAACCGTTTACGGTGACGGCCCCAAGAATAGCGCGAGACTATTTCGAGAATTTTAAAAACAATTGGAGCAGAAAAAAAGTAACGTCTGGAGCACTTGCTTAAAAAAAAGTAGGAGTCGTTCAACTTCATTTTAAATTCAACTAAACAAATTTCTGTAAGGAAAACTTCATCAATCCAAAAATTTTCTTTTAGCAACTGTTCTTAAAAATTCGCGACATTCCGTTCTAAAACATTCAAAAACTTAATTTTGGAACAGTTTTCCTGTACTGCGAAGTTAATTAAACCATAGTTCAATACGTTCGCTCTGTTTTAATAGGTTAATACATTAATTATTGATTATTGTTCGTCGAAATATTATTATAACGCGATAGTAAAGAACATTGATTATTTAGAAATAAATTATTTATTTTTAAATTACAATAGAGCCATTTAAAGTCAGAAAAGCTGTTGAAACACCGAAGTTAGCCCTTAAAATTAAGCTGAAAAAAATATTTGTCTGAAAGGGCTGATGGGATGGGCCCAGTTGGGGGCTTTGTTTCTCTGGGCCAGTGGGGAAAAATTCTTCTAAGCAACCCCGGGTTTCAACAACAAAACTGGAGTGACCCACAAAATTTAGCTAGTAAAGCCTTGTGAATTTTTAAAAATTTCTTGAAAAATTGTTAATTATGGGGAATACTCCTAGTTGGGATTGTCCTCAAGGTGAATCACTATTTGAAATTCCCTCGCTCTATTCCCTTTAAAGGGGAAGCGGAGGACATTTTTCAAAATCGCCCTTAAATATAAAGAACGAGGACGTTTATATTTCATTTAAAAAATAATAAGCGATGAAAAATAAAATTTGATAAAAATTAACGTTAAAAGGATCCTTGTTAAATATTCCAACAACCAATGTATTGATTGATGATGATAGGATCAATTAATCAGAGGTGGGCGGGTACGCGGAGACTATTTTATTACGGTAGTTAAAACCGCGGTTTTCACACAACTCGAACCGCCGACCTCCTCACCCCGTCCTCTCCACCTTTTACCACCCCGTTGACAACTTTTCCGGGGAAAGCATTTGTTCAAAAGGGTTCGGGCAACGTGTGCATGGTTTGACAAGCCCCAACGTTTACACGCATCAACCTATTAAGGCGTCAATCAATCATTTAAAATAAATTCTATTTGATTTTAAGTGAAAAAAAGCACTCCCGGAGAATAAACTCGGCGGAAAGGATCAGAAAAATTAGGTTTTTCTAAAAGATTTTGCTTCTTTTATTGTAATCAATTTCATGTCGAAAATTGGGTCGTAGGAGGGTGAGATTCAAATTGGCGGTTGAACCGTTTATTTGGAAGATCGATGGTTCCAAGGTTTGGGTATAGGAAAACCCCCCCTCCTCTCGCCACAGCCACCTTAATCCCGACACCCCCATTTGAAGAAAACTCTATTTCCTCAACCATTTCCCGACTTCCGTTTTTCTCCGTAGTAACATGCAGGGTAAGGGTTCAGAAGGGGTAGACGGTGGGGGGAGGTAGGACTTCCAATTTTCCGAATTAAGTTTCTATTAGCGTTAGGACCTTCTCCTAAAAAGTCATTTTCCAGGCCAATCACTTAGAACGTCTCATTTTGGTGCCGGGGAGGGCTGGGGAAAAAAAATGTATTTTTAATTAAAAACTAGGTTAGAACGACGGTGGAAGAGAAAAAAAGGAAATGAAGCATTCAGGAGTTGGAAAATTCTAATCAATTCTTGGCGTTTTAAGGGCGAAGGAAAAAAAAGTGCGCCACACCTCCAACGCCCAAGCGATCATAAAGCCGGAGACCTCTGACCCCGACCGGCGATGCCTCATCAGTTGCAAGATTAGATTTATAAATGAGACGTTTAGATTTACAACTTACAATGCCCAGAGAAATAGAGGCTTCTCATTTCAAATGATCACTTCGTTAAAATATGTGAATTTGACGTTAACTTCCGTTTTGACCTCATCGGCAGTTGGAAGAATAAATGGTTAAAATTATTTCATTTTTCCGAGAATCACGTTAAGTTTTGGTTAAAAAATATGCAACTGGTTGGAACAAAAAGTACTCTCGGGCATGTGAAGTATGATCGACTGAAAGGAATTCGATGTTTGTTCGCCCGTTCAAAATTGTCGGTTTGGCATATTTCGAAGGTTGGTATTACAGGACTTCTGATTTTGATAAACGATCGCCCAGGTAACTTAATAACAGATATTCCACCAACGACTTTTTGTTTTCAACAATCATCTGATAAAGCGAAAGAAATAAAAAAGGATTTTGAATCATCCAATTACTAAAAATTGTGCGGAATTATCCGTCAGCTGGGGTCTGGCTTATGGGTGATAAACGCTCAAGGAGTCGAACAACAGGAAACCCTCTTATGCGGGTTGCGGTTATCGAACAAACAAAACGTAGGTAGGAGAAAAAAATAGTCAAACCACATTTTAAATCCAAAACCACAGACTATTATGCCATCTATTTTTTAAATTACTCAATTATGATGATAATGAAAAGTAGAACTACGGTTTGTTCATGCACTACCTGAAGATAGGTGTTGCCCGTGCATTTTGTTGTGTTTCCAGGTAAAAGTTTGAATTTTTCCAAACAAAATCCCCCCCCCCAAATACCATGGAAAACGCTAAGAAATAGTTAAAAAAGAGTTAGGCCCGTTTTAAGCATTCCGAAGAAGATGATGCCGTAGAAAACCCTGAAAATGATTATTGTTGAGGGAACGATAAATAGGAAGATTCGGAAGAAAAGAAATCTTCCTAAAAGGGTATAATCGGAAAAACAGAATATGGAAAACGCCAGGAAAATCCGAGTTGTCTTTTCCTTTGGGTTTACTTAACCCCAAGCCTAAAATAAGGACAAAAGTAATTTTTAAAAAGCATTTTTATAACATATAGTGTAAATTTTTAATTATTATAATTTTTTTTTTTTTTTGCAAATCTCGCTGGTTGTTGAACTTGTTTTATGTTACTTGCCCTGTTTAGGGGTTGATGTACAGAAAGAATGAGGCTGTGAAAACCAATCTTGTTTTTTTCTTCTCTCTCTCTTATATCGCGTTCGCAATCTGAACAAGAGTTTCATGTTAATTCTGTTGAAAAAGCGAAAAAAGAAAACAAAATACGAAGGCATTGTACTGAGGGCGTCGAAAAAAAAGAGAGAGAGAGAGGACCCCTCGAGGTAGAATAACGCGTTGAAAAGCAGTTTCAGTTCGAAAACTGGCTGACTTCGAGTCCCTCCAAGGGTCACTGGTCTTTTACCCTCTCCGTCAATGCAGGTTTAGGTCGGAGACAACTTTTTTTTTCGCCATCTCTTTCTCTCCGCACGGATTATCTGTGTGTGACCGCCTCCTTTAAAAAACATCCTCTTCTTTCTTTTGATTTTATTTTCTCTCTCTCCTTTTGACCATCACCTTCAACTGGTCTTTTTGATCCTTGGTATTTTTTTTAGCAGAGTTTTTGCCCGAGAAACACCACATTTTTGGGTGTTTTCTACCTAATTCGTGAGAAAATTGATGGGCATATTTCACGATCAAGACCCCCGCGCCTCCTCAAGGGACAACCCATATATTTCATTAGAACCCTGGGCGAGAAATAGCATCCATAAACCGTCTGTCGAGAGTAACGCGTTAATTTACAATTGAGGAAGTTAAAAAGCAGAAAACGTTATAACTTTAAGGAAGGGATTTTTAAACTTCAGAGGGAAAACTTTTTTTCTTTGGGTAATCCCTCAAAAAAATAATGAAAAGGTGTTTTCGCAAAAAGGTACGTAAAAAGGGTGTTTTCCCGCCAAAAAAACCGTTCCTTTCACAAAACTTAGAAAAAGGACATTTTGCCACCGAAAAATTGAGGAGATCAATGAAATCTGGCAAAATGAATGTTTTCCCGCGAAAAAAAAAAAAAAAAAATTGAGGAACTTTCCTAAATTCATAAATAACTAAAATAAAGTTGTTTTTTGCCTAAAAATGAAGGATTTCTCCCAAATTCCAAATTTTGGGAAGAATATTATTTTCCCGCCCCAAAAATAGAGGACGACCCTTTAAAATGGATGTTTTAAAATTTTTGCTTCAATTTTTAAATTAAAAATATAAATTTTTATTATGATTTAATAATGAAATTATTTTTTAATGTCCTTCGCGACCCTGACATCTTATCGAGTGTGAAAACTTCTACTGTAAGGGGTCGACACAGTTACGTCCGTTTGAAGAAGACAAATAGGGGTGGAAATTACAAAAACCGTCTGTTGAGGGCATTACAGTACCTTCCGTTTTTACCCGAGATCAACGTTTCAGAATAGATTATACGTAATAATTTAATTAATTGAGATGCTCCATCATGATTAATTAATAATTTGCGTTTTGAAATAGCTTGAGGGCAGGGGATAGGTTATAACGTCTGAGTAGGAGACACTCCTGGATTTGATCGCTCGTCAATATTGGAGCGGCGGTACGAGAATCTCGACGCTTATGCCATTCAGGTTCAGGTCGGACGCTCAAAGCCAGAGCGGCGTTGAAGCCGAAGGGCGTCCGGCGAGGCGGGGGGGAGGTGTAGACGGTAACTTCAAACCGATTAAACTACAGACGATAGCCTCTCTCGAAAGCAAATGGAGCTTATATGTTCATTTGATTTACGTCCGGTCGGTCGGGCGGAAACGGAACGTACGGATTCGCCAAACGATTCAAGGAAAACCGCCAGACTTCTCACTCTCAGATATAGTCAAATTATGATTTTTTTAGCCGGGTCTGTTAGATTCTCCGAAGACCGTCCACCAAGTTCTATCACAATAACTTTTTTCGAAAAAATTTCCTCCCAGAAATTTGTTGAATTTTTTTTTCAACCCTTAATGAACAAAATAAGGAAAAAGCTTTAAAAAAACGGTTTGGACCTAATTGAATTCATCCCTGATTTAGGCGCTCGTTAAGTTTCTCTCTCTGGTTACTACGTGACTAGGAAATGCGGGTTTCTGGGGGAAAAAAAACTTTGCATTATGCACAAACTTGATAATAAAACTGCTCTAAAAAAACCTTTAGTTCCAATTAGTGTTTGTAAAAATTAACAAGTAAAGGTGTATTCTCTGAAAATTAGATGGAAGGGATGGTTCTAAAATGACGGCTTATCCGCTGAAAAAATTTAACATTCTCAAAGAGAATTATTGTATTACCCTCCTTGTTAGATTTTTCGGAGAAAGTGTTCCAGACATCCTACCGACACTTGATTAGTGATCTTTACCGACTATGAGGTTGCCCGTCGTGCCGGCCGGCGTCCGGAAAACACTCCATAACCGCCAATTAAAAGTACTTGTTTGAAGAGCTTCCAACGAAAACTTCCTTAAAGAGAAGTGACAATATAGGAGGAGGAAGTATATAGGAGGGGGAAGAATAAAGGAGGGGACGTACAACGGGGGGGAAGTATGACAGAGAGGAAAGTATAACAGAGGGGGAAGTGTAACGAAGGGAAAAGTATAAGGGAACGAATGTATAAAGGAGGGGGAAGTATAAGGGAGGGGGAAGTTTTTTTGTCAAAAAATTTTTGACGTTCAAGAAGTTTTTTTTTAATTTTCCGAGTTTTTTTTTTTGATAAATTTCCGGGTTTTCTTTTTAAATTAATTTTTGAAATTTTTTTAGGTTCTTTTTTTCGAAAATATTTTTTAATTATATGATGTTTTGTTTCTTATCCTAGTAGGTAGTCATTGAAGTTTTTCACAGCTGCCCTGAAGAGGGGGATAGTCCATCCCCGAAACATGTCGGCTAAATAAATCGTTTTTCAACAAAAAATTCCTAGATTTATCCATAACTACACCAACTTCAATATTTTTAAGTGTCAGGGTAGAAATAGTGGGCTCTTTGGCCTACGGATGTGCCTCTTTTTTTTTTTTTTTTTTAAAAAAAGAAGTAGATATGACCAATGAGCAAGAGGCTTACTCTTACTATTGGTCAATCTACTCTTTTTTTTTGTTTTAATTGTATTAAGCCCAGGGCTTGTTACAAAGGGGGAGGGGATCAGACCCAGGCGGGGGCTTTTGCCATAATGCCATGGCGCCCTTTTGGGCCAACTACCAGAGTAGTGGCCTAACTAAATTATCCACAGATTTTGTAGAGGGATATTTTTAATTGGAATTTTACTTCCAACCAAAAATCCCTATACCCAACCTGGGATCGAACCCCGGTCTTCCGTGGTGTGAGTCAGAGACTGAACCCCCAGCCACGGAGCCGGTTATGTGCCTCTCTTAATGGGTAGAAGTACGAAATTTCTCGCTACTAAAAAAAAAAAAATAAAAGTTAAAAAGTGTCAATTTTATTACACCAAAAATTCGTAAAAACATAAGGAGTAATTAGTGAAAATTTGGTGAAAATCGGACCAACGCGAAGCGAATTTTTTAAAATTTCAAACAGACATATCTCCGTCATTTTTTCGAAATTCAAAAATCGCCTTCGTAACATTCTTCTTCTCCGTTTTTCATTCTTCAGCGTTTTTTTTTTTTCGAGTTATGAGGGTTGGAAAAACGGAAACAAAAATATACCCGACATCGAATATTTCAAAATTTTTTCAAAATGCAAATTTGAAAGAAAAAAAAGTTTTCATTTTAATAATGAGCGGGGATGGGTCACGATCGTGTGCGCATTTAACGCCTTTAAGATGCGGGCAATTTTTATTTATTTTATCCCCCTGGGTTTCCTCTCTCACGGTTAGGAGGATTTCGGGGCGGGAGGGGGCGAAGCGAGAGGAGACCTGGGAAAAGATTTGCGACTCCTAGGACTCCCTATCTCAACTATTCCCTCCCCGCCATCTCGTTTTTGTAAGAGGTAAAGGACCTTATCTTGTAATTTATAATTTACTCCGGCCTGCATTTCAGGCATATTTCCAGGTAGAGCCGTTTCGGATTCTTTATTAATTTAATGCGTATGTTCCTCAAACGAGGCGGAGGAATTTTTTAAATTATCAAATTCTTAACCTTTTTTTAAAAATGTTTTTCTCAATAATCTTTGTCAAACTCCAATGGGGTATTCATAAATCGATGTAGTGCAGGTTAATGAGCAAGTGCTTGTTCTACCATTTTATGTATTGCCCTTTTCATAGTTTTTCTCTTCTTTTTCTCGGTGAGGAGTTACGCCCATTTTCACGGCGCAAGTTTTTCCGGTGGCCTCTTTGAAGTGGCTTTAAAGGTGAAATGCAGCGTAAGAGCCAATGAGGCCCGTGAGTCCTCATTTTAAAAGCTCCGCCCTCACTTGTCAATCATATTCCTCTTAATTAGAAGGATTGAATCGATCCGGATACACGCCTATATCGTTCACCAAAAGGTCCATAAGACCCAGCAATTAATAGTTTTCTCGAAAAACACCCCAAATCAACCTTCAGAACCGAAAATCTATCACATCTACCAAACATTAGATTAAAAAAACCACATAATTTTAGCGAAAAAATTTAAGACCCTCAAAATCTGATATTTGGGGCGACTTCTGAACCCCGCAGCTTTTTTGGCACCCTCGATGTCCACTCAAGAGAGCCTTCCAGGCTTTCTTGGCAACCTCTGGTTTTTGGGAATCAAAATAAATTGGAACTGAAGGTTGGGCGGAGGTGGCCAGTTGTAAATATTAAGTTTTGGGTAGATTTTTGTAAAATTTTCATTTCATTTCGGGCGTATAATCACAAAAAAAAGTGTTATTATCTCGGTGTATGATTTCCCGAGCTTCGAATAAATTTCATTCCGTGGAATAATGGACAATGGAAGTTGTGAAAGCGTAAACAAAATTACGAGTCACCGCCCTAATATAATATTCCGTTGTCGCGTCCCAATCAGAGATTCCATTTCACTTGATCAACAACTTACGTCGCGCTCGAGATTAGATTATTATGTACAGAGATTCCGGCCTCACAGTTCCCGGTGGCGGTCATATTCTGATATTCAGAAATCGTTTCGAGCCTATAATGAGGATTTGCATGGTAATGGAGTGTTGCATTTACAATGATATTTACAATTATTAGACCCTCTCCTCGACGAGCTATTCCTGTCACAACATCGACTATTGCATCCTTGATGACTGGAGAACTACATTATTCTTGATCAGTGTATCAAATTCTAATTTTCTATTTGTTTTTAAAGAAATAGGAAAAAATTGGCGGTTTGCTTTTGAAAAAGGTGTATTAAAGAAAACGTCAATTAGGGATGACGGTGCAGAGAAGGTGAAAAAACTCTTTAGATCAGATAAGACCATGGAGAGGGCTTTAAGGTCGATTTCAGGCCTGAATTAGCTGACAAATTACGTGTGGATTATCGGTTATTTACCACATGACATCATGGGTGTATTCAATCCAGAGGCGGCGTCTTCAATTGTAATTCATCCGATAATTTCAGGAATCCGGAATAATTATTTCGAGATTTAGGAGTGAAAATTTTAAGTTTTGGACCTCGGAAAATCGCGCTCCCACGTCGGAACAAAAAAGTTCAAAAAAATAGGTGTTTTAGGGCATTAAAAAAATTGATAAAAAGTATGATTCTTCCGTTAAAATTAAATGGGAAAATCACCTAGTTTTCCCCGGTTAAATTCAATTGTCATGACATCACAAGCTAATCAAATCTATTGCATCCAGCTGTTCAAATTTACACTCTTTTTTTGCTTTCCGCGCATCAACAATATTGAAGTTGAATAATGATAGGAAGATATTGTGGATATTGTAGTAAAGGCACTAAGCAAAGTGCCAGAACCTCTTGGCCGATTTCTGCATACGAAAAAGGATTAAAATCGTTATTAAAAGTCTTTCATCAAGCAAATACACGTTGAAAAAAAATTAATCAAACGCCTGTGCCATCCACGAACAATTTTTGGATTTCGAACACTTCCGAACTAATCTAGTGAAAACGCTCGAAATATCGGGCTTTCTTCGACTAAAAGATCGGAAAAAGTGCTGTTTATTGACCAAAAATCTAGGTACCAAAAAGTCTTAAAATCTGGTTAAAAGGGTATTTTTGGCAGATGTACAATAAATGACAAACATAAAGTTTTTTTTCTATGGTAATATCACAAAAATTCCCAAACTCCGACGAAAATAATTTTTCTATAGCTCCAGGGCAACTTTTAAGAAAGCCACCTTGTATACGCAAAACATGTGAACTACTTTGCCGAGATTAGTAAAAAAAGTTTATGCTCTAGTTGTCTGCAATCATAAAATCAGGCAACCTAGAGATTCCCATAGTGAATTTTAAATATTATTTATATTCCAAGTAAAAAAGATATATCGTTTTAAAAAAAGACATAATTACAAGAGTTCTAATAGGAAAAATAATAGGTCTAGGCCATTAGGAACAAAAAAAATAGTAATGGGCGGATTGAGACTCAACTTTAAATTGCTACTTTGACAGGCTACAATCATTCATTTAGCCATTTTTTCTCTTCCCGATTCTTACGAAGCGCTTTTTATTATATTTATCAAAAAGGCTTAGAGCGGGGAAAATAGAGTTTAAAATATTTCGGATTAGTCAAGTTTTTTGTGCGATAGTAATGCAAATAGTGATGACAGCTATTTAAGATAAATTGATAAAAATTGGTGCCTCCGAGTCGCTTTTCAAGATATTTTTTTTTCTTTCAGTGCAAATTTATTTAATTTTATAAAAGAAAGTTTTGTGTGTGCATTGAGCTATCCTAACTATTTTTGGGTGCACCAACTTTTCCTCGGAAAATAAAATAAATATTAATATATAAAAACCCTACCGGATTTGCGGGATTTTCCCTTACTCTTTTTTCGCGAGAAACAATCATTGTGATTGTTTTCCTTAGTGAAAAACGCCCTTTGACCGGCTTTTGGGGAGTTTTCCTCGTATTTCATTTTTCCTAATTGTTTTTTACTGGTTTTTTGGGGTAAGAAAGCAATTTTTTCCCCTAGCTTTCCCCATTTTTGTCTTGAGACCCAGATTTTTGGTTGTTGTTCTAGTCTTTCTGCCATGAGAAACCCGTTCAATAAATTTCTAAGGGGTTTCCCTGATTATTTGGCAGAGAAACCCTCTTTTTACGGCATTTTTTGGCTTTCCATAATCTTTTAGGTGGGGAAAAACACCTTCGGTCTTTCGGAAGCACGCCTTATAGAATATTTTTTCTCCTATTTGGTATTAGGATTTTAGCATTGAAAAACTCGTCATTTACCAAAATGACAACAATTTCTTGGTTTTTGCCTAATAGACTAACTTTTTAGGAAAGTTTTATTCTTAACAACTTCGTGAGGTGCGCCTGAGGCTAGATTTGTGGATGTAAGCGTTAAAATTTGAGTCGGGAAAAATTCTTTAAGATAAAAAAATGCGTAGTGTCGAGACCATTTTGTTTTTTTTAGTCCTTTGTTAGATTTTTTTCCTCGAACCCAGCGCTCTACGTCTAAAAATGTGCGGACATAGGATCGTTTGAAAAGGGTCTCGTCAAGACAAATGCGATATTGTGGGTTCTTTATAAGAGTTAAAGTCCGGGAGTATGACGGGAGGGAAAGTACGGGGGGCGAAAAGAACCTTAGCCGCCTCTTTGAAAGAATTTAAATGACCTCTAGGAACGACATCGCTTTGTGTCATCAAAACTAGTTTGGCTTCAACTCGAGAGGAAAAGAAATGGCGGATTTCTTTTTTTTTTCAACTCCTTTTTTTTATCTCGGTTCTGCACAAGGGGTCAACTCGATGTCAAAGCCCCGTGGGCCTCAGGAATCTTCTATTTCCAGTTAGCCACAGTTCTTCCCACTTTCACATTTTATTCAAATAAGGAAACCAATTATCATTTTTGACCAAACTTTCGGTTTTTTACCGTGAGGTCGTTGCCGGAGAACACGAGATGTCTGATAAAGGAAAAGCGCATCCATTGCTAGATATCGAGGGATGCGTCCTCTTCGTGCCTTTTTCACACGGAGGTGTTTGCCCCCGAACCGGCGACATACGATATTCTTAAGTGGACGACCCATCTCGACTTATCCGGAGAAACTATCTTCTTACAATCTGAAAAGACAACGACCCCCCCTCTTCGTCCTTTTCAAACCACCGTCCACTCTGCAGTTTTCAAATTTTACACTTCAATGCAAAATAGTTCAAAATCAGTCAGAAAAATTTATTTCAGGGCTAGGCGTCTTTTTAAAAAAAGGATTTTGGTAAGAAACATTTTCCCATCCGTAGACAATCTTACACGAAAATTAGGTAGGAAAGAAAATTTAGCGAAAAGAGACCTGAAAAATTCTTCCAAAATTTAACAAAAATATCCCTGCTGAAAGAGAGAAAAAATATCTTGGAAAAATCAACGTCCTCGTAATTTTACAGCTCAAAAGGAGAGACAAGCTTTCCAAACACATAAGAAATCTGTAAAGATCAACCTTAACCAAAAATGGGATCTAAAAAACATTTTAAAAAAGCTAAAAATTGAATAAAAGCATCTTTCAGGAAGAAAAAGTCAAACTTATGGAAGAAAAAATTACGAGAATCTATTAAAAACCTGTGCAAAAAGATTTAAAAAACGAGTGAAAAGGAAAAAAAAAACCTTCAAATTTATAATTTAACATATTACTTTTTTTGTTAAAAAATCGTAGGGATAAATTTTTTTCAGTTTATGGTATAGAAAAATTTTGACTCTACAGTTCCAAAAAGGGGTAGATTGTAAATAGGTTTGTGGGGGTGGCATTCCCTTAACGTTCGCTCCGCCCCTCGGAAGCCGGCCATCTTTATTTCTAGGCCTACCCTAGGCAAAAAGAGGAAAACGCCATCATTTTTTTTCATTTTCGCTCTCTCTCTACTAAACATCCCCCATTTTTCTATAGAAGGGGGCGAGTCCTCCGGATCTGCTCTGTTGAGCCTCAAGGGTGACGAGCCCAATATTTGAAGCTTGACAGGGAGAAAAAAAAAACTCGGAGCTCTCATTTATTTTTCCTCCTCATAGTTCTTAACCCATAGACCCTCATTTTCCACCCCTTTTATTCCTTATAAATGCTCTCTTTATCCCCTGTATTTCCTATTCTCTAACTAGTTCGTTTTGATGTGCTCAACGCTTGAGGAAATAACTAGTTCAGTAATTTTTTTAACTTGGAACCCTTGGAAAAAAATTGCCAAATTATTTCCCATACCTCCTGTACACCATAGTATTTGCTCAGTTTCTTAGTTTTAAAGATAGGGATTTCTGGGTCTTGAGGTCATAGAGACTCTGAAGATTTTGGTACTAGAAACATGAGGACATACGATCTACGTGAGATTAAAGTTTCGGCTGTAATCTTCTCATAGATAAGGGTCGGCAATCTCGCCTTTGTTCCCAAAATCTGACATAAGGAGTTTTGGTTAATATCACAAATAAGTACAGAAGCTTGGAGGCACCACGGTAATCCATTACTTCCGAAAATGGGGTCTTCGTCTTTTAAAAATGATCACATTTTTCATGGTGAAATTCAAATATCATCGTCTTGATCTAATCAAATCTATTGCGTTTAGATGTGATCTGCATCCTGCGACTGCTAAAAATAATCTGTCGTTAGCTTATAAACCGTCGGCAATCAGTGATGGTGAAATCAGCCCTAAACCACTAACAACCTGGCGGTGAACCCATCTAATTCTTTTTAATGTCTGCGGGCAACCTTACACCCTCAGTAAAAGCGTTAATCCCTAAAAGTATTCCTAATTGACAAACGATTAAAAAAATTTTAATCGTGTTTGCTACATCGCTAGAGTCTTACGATAAAAAATAATCATAAAACAGGTTTTTGCCAATAAAACGCCCTTTATGATAATTTACTTTTGTCAATTGGCAAGCGCCCTTTACACCATTTTCGGCAGCTTTCCTAGGTTTATTGGCAAAGAAACCGTTTTTTTATCCCGATTTTCGTTTTTGTACCCATTTTTCTAAGTCTTTTGTTTGTAGAAACAAACTTCTCTCCTGCAACGTTTTCCTCGTTCTTTTGAAGAACAACAACCCCTTATTTCCCACCATTTCAGGAGTTTTACAGTTTTTCGGCCAAAAAACGCAACGTTTGGTCGTTTTTCCAGTTTTCAAAAGGTGCTCCGTGGGTGAAATCTGCACTGAGGGCGGCGCATATTCTATACCGTAATGCTCTATAAGAAAATACATTTTGTAGTTGCTGAAACTTTTTATCACCAAGGGGAGTTTTGAAAATAGGTCTTTTAGCCTTTCTTTCTTAATCGCTTTGATACTCTGCTGTTATTCCTCTCATCACCCCCTCTTAATCACAATCTATCATTGGGAGGTTGGATTGGATATAACGGCTTTTGATCTTCAAAAAGACAATTCTTGTAATACTCTCAACAGAACATTTTTGGAAATAGGCCTTCATACCCCGGGACGAGAATGCATCTCTATCATCATAAATCTCATCATGAGTGAAAAAAATTACCTATGTTTGACTTATTTGGTCTCATTCATTTGTATCATTCATGTATATCATTTGTATGAAACTGTTTCCTGGTGGCTGTTTGAGAATAATGTCCTTAACTTCTGTTCGTGCTACCTCTAAGCCTATTGAACACCATAGTGGGAAAGGAAGAGGGGGGAGATGAAATTTAACCCGAAATTAATTTATAATTAGTGTTGAAACTAGAGCATCCTCTACTCACCCTTTCTCATACACGGCTCTACGTCGAGGAGTGGTTTTCTCAGGAAAATTTAATTAAACCTAAATGCCTAAAATATATCGAGGACGTAATGAACAAACAATATCCTACTCATAACATGAATTCTTTACGGTTTAACTAATCGAATCAGGGTGCAGTGCTGCACCAACGATAGGGAACCCTAGGAACTCGTCTTTCGATCGATTTTCACTCAGAATCTTTACCATTACGCCAGATTTCTACCGACCGTCCCAACAGGCAAACTCATTAGATCGTTTTGACTCTACGGGGTGGGGGTCTACAAGAGCCATTTCCAAAAAACGGTCTAGGGTAAAAACAATCAGTTTAGAGGAAGTTTTTAAAAAATGGTATGAAATTTAAAAAGGGGGGCGTTGAGGCCTATCGATCGTTTTATGAAAGGTTAATCACCGTAATGGTTATCCCTTAACCCTTTCGACCGTTAAGAATTTATCCAAGAGGAAACTAGATTCCCAAATCCTAGGAAACCTTAGTAGTCGCCAACCCTCTGGAATTACCGGTTCAAGTACGAAAAAATTAATTTATAAAGGACTTTTTAAAGTATCAAAGGTACGCTTTTTCCTCGTCGTAAATATTATAACATGTTTCCCGTTTTTCCCCCGGATAATTTTTTTTTCTTGGAATTCCATAGAAGAATTTTCAATCAAATAAAATTTTTAAAATGTACCTAATAACTAACAGGAAAAAATGATTTAATAA
>JACGAQ010001849.1:0-50590 GCA_014119065.1 Orius insidiosus | reverse complement strand
GGAACAAGCCAGTTGCCTTAAAACCGTTCTTAAGTATGTCCGGCCTCACGGTTTTTTCGATTACCTCCTTCAACGGAGTGCCACTAGTTCTTTGGTCACCCACCCGTCAGGATTTTTACTTCTCCATTCAGAAATTTTTTTGGCCCATCCTTGCTTGATGGGCTTGAAAGCAGCTACGTCTGCTGGTTGGAGGATTCTAGTCGAGTTTGGGTAGAGGGCAATCAGGATAACACCCTCATTTTGGCAAAGGCTGCTAACTTGGTAAGTCAAATGACTTTTGTGCCCGTCAACGTAAAGGATCACTGGCCTTTGAATATCTTTTTCTTTCAGAACGCAAAATAGCGTGGTCGGGGAATTTGACTGGGGCAAATTTTCCTCCCATGTCAAAGTTATTGTTTCTGGTAGCATCCCAACCCTCAGGACTCTCATCGCCGATCTTAAAGCAGGGTCCTGGTCTATTTGCAGATCTTCGCACGTGCAACGAATACATGACACCGATGTTATATGATGTGGACGTGAACGAAGCATGAGAGTAAATAGTCGGAATACGTGACACAAGGGGATCAACGGCGTTTCCTTCGTATTCGGCAAAACGGCGTTGGAAGATGCTTCGTGTCTTGGAACTCTAATCCCAGGTGGACAGCGTTTTGAATTGGTTTCTGTCCGTCAGAGATTTCAAGACCGTCTGCACCTTGACATCCATGCTACTTATTCGCAAGGTGTCCATCAGCATATCCCCATCTGGAAAGACTACTTCCCCATATCGGGCCTTTGCATCGGGGGCAGCCGCCAACCGGAAGTTCCGTGAGGAAAAATCAAAGGATATTGAAACGGTTCGTACGTCTCATGAAAAATGCTGACGAACTCCGACTTATCGACTCCTTTTTTCCAAATTTGACCTGCCTGGGTTCCTCTCCGGGGTTGACCAAACCTGCAACTTCATCAAATGCAATATTATCGAAGTTCGGTGGATCGGTGAGACGGGATGTTTTACGGAAAACCATAAATGCATCGTCTCGTTCGATCGAACTGAGTGTTCTCAAGTCCCGAATAATGGGGTTGGTGCCCTCCAGGTAGTCAGCAATGCTCTTCACGATGTCCTGGTCGAGTTCTCGCTCTATCGCACACGTGAGGCGTTCTTTCGGGTCATGGATGTAGAACCGAAAGCTGTTTTTGGTGGAGGTGTTCTCAAGCGAATACACGGTGTGATAAATCCGCCCGTTCAGCTTGAGAAATTCCAACCGGGTCAATCCTCTTCGATTCCCTGGTTGGGCGTACCCTTGGCCAGCAGGATGGTTAACAGCACTAAAAGCAAAAAGGTGATTATATGCCCTCGAGCGATTCAGGAATTTTTCATCTGAATAGAACGATGGGTTCGCTTCGGGGAGATTGGGAATTACCCTTCTTAATTTACCTTTTTGGCAACACCTAGATTGGCTCTCTTCATGAAAGCGCGGTGCACTGCAGTGTGCACACCTAGGAGTTGCCTCAGCGATAAGACTTACCGGCTCTTTGAGTGTATACAACTTTATCTTATCCAAATCTGGTCCCCTGAGATTCCCGAGAGAAGGAGCAGATCTCAGTTCCGCTGGTAGGTTGACAAAAGGACGATTTGTCAAATCGTAAACATCACGGGAGTTCTTGACATTATCAGCATGCGACTCCACATACCTTTTCTTTTTGCCTTTGACGACATCAGGATGTGAAGCATCATAGATTTCCTGGGATTTTTTAGCCCTATCAGGATGTAAAGCTGGATAGGTTTTTCTAGAAACCTTAACTCGATCAGGATGAGTTTTTCTATATTTGTCCCGTGCAGCTTTATTTTGATCATCAAGTGAAGTACCTTTACGTGGACGGCCTCTTTTCTTTTTCGAATCGGAACTTACCGATGACTGTGTTGTGGAAGTACTACTGTCAGAACACGTAGAGAGCTGGCTGCTATTATCAATGTCTGACTCCAAAGACGTTGAAAGTTCAACACTAACATCGGATTGGGACGTAGCCGATTTGCTGCCTTTGCTTGGTCTTCCAGCTCTGTTTTGCTTTGGAGGGCGCCCTCTCCGCTTCTGGTTCACATTGCCATCAGAAGACATCACAGATTCACTTGTGGAACTTGATGTTGTGGACGATTTTGAGGTGTTTCTTCTTTGTGATGTTCTACGTGGAGGAATTGTTGGCTTCAAAAACCCATCATTGGTTTTATCCGTGAGGGGTACACTTGAATTCTCCAACAAATCAGAAATTGATTTCTTGGGCCGTCCTCCACGTTTTTTTACAGGCTCAGTTGTCTTTATATCAGTAGCATCTTCAATATGCTCATGTGCTATTTTTTTAGGTGGTCTCCCTCGGCCTGGTTTTTTTGGTGTTGATTCGTCGGAAACGTCCGAAGGTGACCTAGACTTATTAGATGGTCTGCCGCGGCGACGTGTAGTAGCGGCAGGCAGCTCGGACACCTGTGGAGGAGGAAGCATATCACTCACCTTACGGGGTCTGCCTCGGCTTCTTTTCACCGGCGTTTTTCCTTCGGGGATGTCCCCTTCTGATGAAGACGGGCGAGCATACGGAGAAAGCTTCACTCGCTCCGGTGTCGACAGATCTCCAACTTTCGTTTTTCGGAACTTCAGGGCAGGTGAAACGAAAGGAGACTTCGGTTCGATGGAGACATTAGACAACTCCGACGTAACCGATTCGACGTCTGTCACGTAATCGTCTACATCCATTTGGATAGACGATAAGCGTGAAGCAAGAGCCTCCATTGTGTCGAGATGAAACTTAATTTTCGACAGATCGTAGACGTTGTAACGCTCATCATTAAGCAATCATCTAGCTAAATCTGCAACACTTTGACATTCAAAAAGACGTGCTGTAAACGTTTCCTTTCTTCTAATATTTGTTTGTTCAGGTTAGAGGAGGCGAAATAAAAGAATCATAAAATTTTGACATTTATTGCGTTGTATTACATGTAATTGGGTACCTTAGGATTCTTAGCTGATGATCTTGCTTGATGCTGGAGATTAGAAGTTGACTGGATGAGAGTCGATCTTGAGACGATCGTTGATTTTGTCGATTTGGACGATTGTCGATTTTGTCGATTGGACGATTTTGTCGATTTTGGACGATTGTCGATTTTGTCGATTTTGAACGATTGTCGTTTTGTCGATTGGACGAGTTTGTCGATTTTGGACGATTGTCGATTTTGTCGATTGGACGATTTTGTCGATTTTGGACGATTGTCGATTTTGTCGATTTTGAACGATTGTCGATTTTGTCGATGTTGAACGATTGTCGATTTTGTCGATTGGACGAGTCTCTTCCTTCCCCGGAGAATAATCGTCACCAAACGGCCGAGGATCGCAGACTTCCCGCGGGTGTAGTTGCTTATCTTCGCCTTTGGCCGATCTCTCACACACAACACTTGAACGATTCGACTTCACTATTACTCTTGACTTTCACTGCTTGACTCGACTTTTATACTGAAAATCGACTCGACTCGACTTTTATACTGAAAATCGACTCGACTCGACCTTCACTGTTCACTTCACTTCTTAGACTAACTGACTGAACTGGCTGGACTGGTGGACTACAGACGGCAGACTGCAGACTGAACTTTAAGGTCACGCTCCGTGGCTTTATATATCTTCTGGTGGAGGGGTTCCTCTCCCTACTTCCCTTTTAGGGCGGTCCCTTAGGCCCAGTGGCTCTATCTAAGTATCTTTCTTGTCCACTGGCGCCATCTGTTGGCGATCCTCTGCGGTTTACACTCCCCCCTTCTCCGCAAGTCGACGCCACGCGTCGACACATTCGACTTTAATGTAATATATTTTTATTTATACTCCTAGGTACCCAAAATTTTGTACAGTTCAACTTTTAAAAGTAATAATTAATTTTCATAAAAGATTAGTTACTCCAAGGATCAACGCAAAAAAATATATACGAAAGAACTCATTTAATTAAAACACATAAAAAAAAATGTCTAACACAAAATATTTCTACTGAGACAATGTGTTGGATAAAATTCACAACTTTGAAAAACCTTTGACAGTTGAAAAAAATTAACGGAATCAACGGGACGTTAAAAAAAATATAGCAGACAGGCTATTGGAATAAAGAAAGAAAAAGACTATTAATAAGAGAATTAATAAAAAAAAAATAAAAAAAAAAATTCTTCTAGAAAGGTCACAAAATTTCCTTAATTTAAAACATATAGTTTCCTGATAATAAAATGGAACAAATGAACAATTTAATTCTAACAAAAGAACTTCTTATAAATAAATAAAAAAAAATTCCTAGAAAGTTGATTCAAATAAAAAAAAATGGATTTAATAATTTCATAATCATATTCAATTTTGGTTCAGCCTCCATACTCGTTTATGTTTGCATACCCTACACAACCAGTTTTCTTCCCAGCTTTGATGTTGGCAGTCCCCAATTGTTGCGGTGTCTCTGGATGCCGTTCGTTTGCAGGGTTCGCATCGATTTCGATGGACTTTGGTTTTTTCTTTCCCGCAGGCTGCACATCTTCCCGGTCTTAACAAATGAGTGGGTATTTCTCTTTCTGGAGCCCACCAGCTCGAGTTGGATGTTCGTAAGGGCGTTTGTGGACGTAGATATCTTACGGCTGGGAGAATAGTAGGCTGTACCACGGGTTCTCTGAGTGGTGATATTAACCCTGGCATGGTCAACTCAGCCCTTATTTGATCCATGGATACAGAGCGTTGCGGATCGGCTGTTGGAATTTGAATGTGCACAGCTCCTATTGAAATAGGGCTTCTTGTTCTTTCTTGTTTATCTTTTTTCTTTTTTTGTTGATCTGTGGTCTCTCTAGGCTTAGGTTTAGTAAGTACTTTTGACTCACCCAATGTAGCGCGGGCTTCGGCTATAAGATCTCTTATTGAGGTTAGTTCTTCTAGGTGTAAGTTGTTCATTAAATTTTCGATTTTCTCTTCCGCTTCCTTGACGCATTTGTCCGTAAGCCTAATCAGAAGTTCTAGTTCCCGTAATCTTGCATTCTGATCGTTTTCCATCTTGCTTTGAATTCACGTGACTGTTGGTATAGGGGATGTTAGGTTTTAACGTTATCACTTTTATCACGGGGTTAGGCTTACGTCATACTCTCTTTTCTTTATGTTCTTAATGTTGGTTTTTGTTGGTTTTTTCCTCTTTTCCTGAGGGATCCTGACCGAATTTCTGTCTTCTATTGTCTGTCCATTCGTTTAATGATCTTATATGTTCGGCTCTTTTTTGGTAATACTTGGCGATGCAAAGCCCGCATCGCCTTCCGTCGACACATTGCGTCACGTTTCGCTTGTATTCTTTGCAGTAGTCGCATTTTCGAATGACAGGGTCCATCCTGAAATTTTGATTTATGACTATTAGACCATTTATATTTATTTCCCTCGTTAAATTTTTATAATTCATTATTTTTCTTGGTCTAAGGGAGTATCTTGGTTTGTTGTTGCTTTCTTCCGGAGTTGGTACCCGTGCGTGGTCGTCGTTGTTCATTTCGTCTTCAGTGTCGTTATCTGGTGAGAGATACATTTCTCCTTCGCTACTTGATTTTTCCGTAGTCGTATTTTCTTTTGGAGGGGTTTTCGTTTTATTTTCAGCTTCCCAGAACGTTTCACTAAGGGACAGCTCTGCATCACTTGAAGGTGGCGTGTCCTTAGTTGAGTTTATAGTTTCTCTGAATAGCGCTTTCTTCATCCGATTTATATGGGTTACGTGCTCTTTGCCGGTGGTATCTTTGATGAGGTAGTTGACATTGCTCAATCTCTTTGTAATTGTCCAAGGACCTATCCATTTTGGCCCAAACTTATTCGTTATTCCTTGTTGGGGTGTTCTTTTTACAAAGACTAGGTCTCCCTCGTCTGGTTCTCTTAAGACTTTCCTCTTGTTTGCGTATCTCGTACGTCTTTCCCATTCACGTTCCAGTATCTCTTCCGCGGCTTTTCTGCCTATCTTTGCGTAGTTCAGTAAGTCTTTGAACGGTGCTGTATTTTGTATTCCCAATTTTAAGGTCATTGGATCGTTTACTTCTCGTCCGAAATATAGGAAGTTTGGTGTATATCCCGTGCTAGAATGTACATTGCTCCTGTACGAGCTTAAGGCGTATGGAAGGGCTTTCTCCCAGTCGTTCCCTTGTTTTTTGAAATTCGTGCGATTATGTTTTCGAGGGTGCGATGGAATCTTTCCGTCACACCGTTTCCCTGAGGATGATAGCTGGTAGTTTGTATTTTCTTAATCCCGTGTTGTTCACAAAATTTGCGGAATTTCGCTGATATGAAATTTGAACCTCTGTCGGTTACGATGGTTTCTGGGACTCCGTGTACTAAAAAGAAATTCTTAAACATGGTTTTTATGATGGTGTCCGTGTCCGTGGAATTTATTACATATGCTTCCGCGTATTTAGAGAAGTGATCGACTACGGTTAAGAGATATTTGGTGTCGTGATGGTAATCCAATAAGGGTCCTACGACATCTATTCCTACGATTTCGAGTACTCGGTTGGCGAGTGTGGGTTTTTGTAGCGGTGCTTCGAGTTTCTTGGGAGTGTTGCGTTGCTGGCAACTCATACACGTTTTTACGTGTTGAACCACGTCTTCTTTCATCTCTGGCCAATACCCTAGTCCCTTGATGCGTTTTAGTGTCCCTTCAATGCCGGGATGTCCTGCCCACAGGCTTTCATGGCAGTGCTCTAACAACTTACCCCTAAGGATATCAGGTATCAGCGGAACCCACTTTTCTCCTGTCATCGACTTCATATTCATTCCCCATACTTGATTTTTTTGTATGTATCTACCAGGGGTTACGGTTTGTATCCAATGGTCACCAATTTGTAGTTGTCTCATTAAATCTAGGATTTCTGGGTAAGATTCCATACCCGCGATTGGAATTCTACTAAGTCCGTCCGCGTTTTGTAGGGTTTTTCCGGGTCGATAGCGTGCGGTGTAATCGTAATTACTTAGCTTGACTATCCATCTTCCTATCCTGGATGTGGGATCCTTTATGTTCATAGCCGCGGTTAGTGCTGAGTGATCGGTGATCAATGTAAATCGTCTTCCCAATAAATAGGATTGAAAATATTTCGTGGCCCATACGACTGCCAATAGCTCTCTTTCGGTAGTTGAGTATTTCCTTTCGGCTTCATTTAAAGTTCGGCTCGCATAGGCGATTGGTCGTTCCCCATCATCAAAATTTTGCGACAGGATTCCACCGAGACCTGTGGCTGACGCATCGGTTGTCAAAAGGAACTCTCTATTGAAATCTGGATAAGCTAGGACCTTTTGCGAGGTCATTTCCTCTTTTATTCTATTAAAGGCTTCTATTTGTTCGTTTTCCCATCTGAATTTTTCGTTTTTTCTTAATAGTTTGGTCAAAGGGGCGCTCAGACTTGAGAAGTGAGGAATGAAATCTCGATAATATCCAGCTAGGCCCAGAAAGGCGCGTATATCCTTTTCTTCTCTTAGGTCGGGGTAGTTTGTGATGGCTTCTATTTTCTTTTGGTCCATCTTGATTCCATCGATTGTTATCAAATGTCCCAGGTATTCCACTTGTTCTCTTAAAAAGGTACATTTGCTAAATTTCACTCTCAATCCTGTTTCTTCTAAGCGTTTTAGGACAGTTTCGAGGTTCTTTAGGTGGTTGTCTATATTTTTTCCAAGTATAATTATGTCATCTAAATACGCGAGACAAATTTGGTTTAATAATCCATCCAAAGCGATGTTCATGGCTCTTTGAAAAGTACTTGGTGCGTTCATGAGTCCAAAACCCATTTTGAGGTATTCGTATTTCCTTCCGAGGGCTATGAAGGCGGTTTTTTCCCTATCTTCCGGAGCTATTGGAATCTGATTGTATCCAGCACTCAAATCTATAGTGGTGTAAAACTTATTTCCACCTAATACTCGTAATGTTTCGGATATATTTGGTAACGGGTATGGGTCATTTTTAGTTACTTTGTTTAAAGCTCTATAATCGGTGCAGAATCTGTACTCCATGACATGAGTGACCGGGTCAGGCTTTTTCTTTACGAGCAATACGGGGCTGCTCCATTCGCTCTGACTTGGTTGTATCACTCTGTTTTCCAACATGGTTTTAATCTGCTCTTCCATCACACCTCTTAATGCGAACGGAATGCAATATGGTTTTATTCGTACCTCTATGTTATGGTAAATTCCCAAAAAACTTCTGAAGCGGATATTATATTTCGGATGAAATAATAATTCGTATGAATTCTTTTATTTAAACTGAACTGAATCTGATATATAAATCATATGGTAGCGGACCGAGCCGCTACAACTACCTCCCCCCTACGGTTTTTTTTAAGCGGTTTAAGTCGTACAAAGGCGAGGAACACGCTGTGGTTGAAGTCCAGGTTGTAAGGCGAACGAGCATGTTCGCAAAGGTGAAAATGGACAAAACGTAGAAGGTGTAGGAATGATATTATTTGCCGCGGAAGAATTTCCTCTCGCTTGAAATTTGAGGTTGAAGATCGAGTTGAAATAGAATTGATGCAGTTAGTCCTCGAATTTTGTTCTTTGGGCGAATGTTTCTTGTCGGTGTTCATGATTGCGTTCAATTCTTCGATTTTAGATTGAATCAAATTTTTCAATTCTTCTAATAGACAAAATTGTTCGTTAAACTGAGTTTTCTTGAAGTTGGACGATGTTAATTTGGTAGTTTCTTGTGTTTTGTTCTTGTAATTTTGATGTTTTGATGGGTGTGTATCAGACCATTCACACGGTTTTTTGCATTTTTCTGGTCGACATTTTCTTCCAAATTTGAAATGATAAAAGCAAAATTTGCCTCTAGGATTGAATTTCCTATTTGACGCAGAACGTTTCTGTTCGAATTGAATGTACGTATTTTGTATGTTTTTTGACGATGTAGGAAATAATTTACACGGAGAAACACATTTCCGTGCTTTTGAACCGTACGTCGCATGGTAGAAGCAAAGATCAGATGACTTTGATGAATGACGATGATATCGTTTACGTTCCGATCGAGGCTGAAAATTCTTCGAGGAGTCCTTTGTCGACTGTCCACTTGTCGCCTGAGTTACCTGTCCACTTGCCGACTGAGTTACTTGATCAGTTGTCGCAACGCGTTGGGAGGCCACTGCGCATACCCGATCATCCCTCCTCAACAACTCACGATCAGCATAGTCATCAGCACGTTTGGCTAAAACGGACAAATCCTGTTCACCCCCGGCACCAATTACATGAACCATGGGCAGTGGCAACTGAAACTGCCAAAGTGTGCGCAGCACCTCATCATTAAACCGTCCCTGTGCTAAGCGCTTTATTTCCTTCAAAAGGAAGGAAGGCTTCTTATCCCCCAGTTGCAGACCCTGAAGAATCTTCATTAAAGAGGTGTCTTGCGACAGCGAATACTCAGCTAGTAAACCTCTCTTCAAAGCCGTATACTTTTCGTTTTCCGGTGGATGCAAGACGATGTCTTCAACATCCTGCAGTACCTGCTCCGGTAGGGAAATGACTAATAAGTCATAAAAAAAAAAAAAAAAAAAAAAAAAATACTTTTGACTTTGACAACCCAGTAATTGTAAATCGAGAAAGAAATCATGACAAACTATTATGGCTGGAAAAATACCATATTAAAACTGAAACAAACAATTGCAATATACAGTTAGATAACTATGGAATAAGCAATGCATACCAAATTTAATAAATACTTACCAGAAGAACAAGTAAAAATTATGTATTTTAGGCCGTAAAGTTTTAATTATGTGATAGATTATGATAAACTGTGATAAATATAAATTCTAGTCAAAAAGTAATTTAATTAGTTGTCAAAGAGTGTAGTGTTTGTTTATTTATTTATTTATTTATTTAAACATTGATTATTATATTTTATTTAAACATTAAAGTAAAATTAGTTGATTATCAAATTACAGTAGAAATAAATTAAGGCATGTGATAAAAAAATAAAGAGAAAAATAATTATAAAACAAATTTAGTTGGTACACAGATAAAGGACATAGACAGTAAAAAGGTTTCAGTAGGAGAAAAACAAAAACAAAAGAAAATTATTTATAAAGGTATTTTATTAATTTAATTATTTTAACATTATTCGATTTTTTAAAACATTAGATTTCAATTTTTAACTTCATTGTTTTTCCTAATTTTTCAAATAGTTAAATAAAAAAAATTTGTTTATAATTTAATAATAAAAATGTTACTTACTTTGTGACAGGCTTGAGGAGGGGTGATGACATGGCACCCGAAATCGATCGCCACTAAATAAATACTTTTATGCATGGTTGGAGAGTTCAAAAAAATTTTTTTTTTTTATAACACCAAAAAGAAATACCAACCAAAAAAGAAAAAATACCAATAATGATATAAGGACCGAACAACGGAAGGAAAAAGAAAACAACAACAACGTAACTTCCACAACACACCGCAAACACCTACTCATCCTACTGAAAGAAAACCACACTTCGTCGTAGTCATCCCATCATCCAACATGTTCTACAGAATGTTAAAAGATGAGTACCCATCTCTGTACACCAAATATAAATGTTTAGAAAAGCTCTACATAAAACTGGCACTGTTGATAAATCAAATGATTTTTTTGAAAAAATGTAAAAAGTATCATGTGTTCCCGAATAAATATAACAGGGGCATAAAAAATCAAGTATCATTCAATAACATTGGTATCCAACAAAAAGGAGAACAGTATATGTTAATGTATAAGCTGAAACAATGAATCTTAGCCTTAGAGATACATACATAGAAATAAATGCAGTAAATAAAACCATAAAAGAAAAGAAAAAATACATGTTACTAAAGTTTGATAAACTATTACTATTTGCATGCCTGAATGCTTTACAATACATCTATGATAGAGAATTTATTAAACATAAAAATCGGTTAAAAAAGAAATTTGCATGGTTACAAGAAAAACAATACAATAAAAATAAAGACAGCTTTATACAAGAAAACCTTGTTGTCAACAAAACCAATGAACAACTACCCACTTATGTAAAAGAAACGTTATCACTAGGACCAAAATTTGCTGTACCGCACCATTTCAAAAATATTCCCATACCACAACTTATTGCAGACATTGAAACTATGTTACAAAAAGTCACAAGGGAAGTTAGAGATACTGTCAGAGGGAAATTAATAAACAAAATTACTAATTTTACAAATATAAAAGGAATTCAAAAAACGACCAGTAGTTTTGTTCATAAAAATCCAATTTATGATAAAATTCATTACTTTATTAAACAAACCAAAAAATACTTTAATGATAACAAAAATTTGATTGCATTACAAACAGATAAAACAAAACAAATGGTAGTATTTTACAAAGACGAGTATGTAAAATTAATGAGTGATATGCTTAAAGATACAATTACTTATAAAATTGAAAAATCAGATCCAACAAGTTCGCTTCAAAATTGGAATAACAACAAAATAAATGATTTATATAAAAGAAAACTCATTGATTTTAAAATGAAACAAAAGTGTACTAATTATACAGGATTGTTGCCGTACATGTATGGTACATGGAAGGTAAAAAAAGAAAAATTTAGACCAGTGATTAGTACTATACCGTCGCCTTTGTACAATACATCAAAAATGATATTGGAACCTCTAAAAAGTATCACGAATTTGTATGACTACAATGTAAAAAATTCCTATGATGTAAAACAGTTCTTAAAAACAACAAAATGTTTCTTAGATCACGTCCTGATTAGTGTAGATATAGAATCCATGTTCACATCGATACCTTTAAAAAAAGTGGAACAAATTATAATCCAAAAGTGGGACACTATAAAAGAACACACAACAATAGACAAAAATACATTTCTTGAAATTCTCAATAAAATAATTTTTAATTCATACTTCAAATTTAATCAAACCATTTACAAACAATTAGAAGGTTGTCCAATGGGAGGTTGTTTGTCTCCGGCGTTAGCAGACATTTATGTAAACGAAATTATACATGAATTTTTAAACAAAACAAAATGTAGAATACAGTTTATTAAAACAATAGTATCAATACATAAGGAAGACGTAGACAAAATTTTAGGAGACCTAAATAAGTTGGACAAAAACATTAAATTTACCATAGAAAAGGAAGATGAAAATGGGATACCATTTTTGGATTTATTTATCTCTCGTGACAATCAGAATAACTTCTTAATTAATATATCAGAAGCCTAATTGTTCAGGACGTGTTCTAAACTATCACTCTCAGCACCCGCTCCAACAAAAAATAAATATAGTCAGTAACATGGTCAAAAAAACACTACAGCTTAGTGATTTTATGTTTCACAAAAACAACCTAAAAAATCTGTATGATAATTTATGTAAATATAATTATCCTAAAAAGCTGCTTGACCGGGTAATTAAAAAAGAAAAAATAAAGTTTTACAATAACATAAAACCACATACAAGTCTACAGGCTGACAAAGCTTCATAGGATTTTTATATGTGGAAGGGCTGACAGAAAACATTGTTAAGTTGTGTAAGAAAAATGAATTTATTAAAAACAATTTCAACTTTTATTATTACATAAAAAACAAAATACAAACAATTTTACCGAGTATAAAAGAACCAAAGAAGGTACAGGAAATAATAATGTAATTTATAAAATAAACTGTTTAAGCTGTAAAAATGAAGGAAAAAATGTAACGTACATAGGTAAAACTATCCAGTTCCTGAAAAATAGAGTAGACCAGCATAGAAGAACTGTAAACAAAAAAGAATGTAAAACAGGTTTAGCTAAGCATGCAGTAGATAATAATCATACTTTTGACTTTGACAACCCAGTAATTGTAAATCGAGAAAGAAATCATGACAAACTATTATGGCTGGAAAAATACCATATTAAAACTGAAACAAACAATTGCAATATACAGTTAGATAACTATGGAATAAGCAATGCATACCAAAATTTAATAAATACTTACCAGAAGAACAAGTAAAAATTATGTATTTTAGGCCGTAAAAGTTTTAATTATGTGATAGATTATGATAAACTGTGATAAATATAAATTCTAGTCAAAAAGTAATTTAATTAGTTGTCAAAGAGTGTAGTGTTTGTTTATTTATTTATTTATTTATTTATTTAAACATTGATTATTATATTTTATTTAAACATTAAAGTAAAATTAGTTGATTATCAAATTACAGTAGAAATAAATTAAGGCATGTGATAAAAAAAATAAAGAGAAAAATAATTATAAAACAAATTTAGTTGGTACACAGATAAAGGACATAGACAGTAAAAAGGTTTCAGTAGGAGAAAAACAATTTTATTAATTTAATTATTTTAACATTATTCGATTTTTTAAAACATTAGATTTCAATTTTTAACTTCATTGTTTTTCCTAATTTTTCAAATAGTTAAATAAAAAAATTTGTTTATAATTTAATAATAAAAATGTTACTTACTTTGTGACAGGCTTGAGGAGGGGTGATGACATGGCACCCGAAATCGATCGCCACTAAATAAATACTTTTATGCATGGTTGGAGAGTTCAAAAAAATTTTTTTTTTTTTATAACACCAAAAAGAAATACCAACCAAAAAAGAAAAAATACCAATAATAATAAGTCATACTTTAACTGATCTTCGTTAATGTTCCTAGACCGGAACAAGCTTTCTATTCGCAAAAACCAGGTAGCCGGACAGTCCCTGTTAAATGTAGGCAACGAGACATTTATGTGTTGTTGTTGTTGCTGCTGCATTTTACGAAAACGAAAACGAAATGTACGAAAAAAATCGATAATAAATTACGAACGTTGAAATTAATAACGTTGAAACGTTAATCGTATCGTCGTCTTGACGTTGAAAAAGAAAACGAACGTTGAAAAATTAAGCAACTTACGTTCTTACGAAGGGGTCACCAATTGAAGCGGATATTATATTTCGGATGAAATAATATTTCGTATGAAATAATTCGTATGAATTCTTTTATTTAAACTGAACTGAATCTGATATATAAATCATATGGTAGCGGACCGAGCCGCTACACTTCCTTCTGGTAAGGGTGGACCAAAAACATTATTGTAACTTTGGAGTAGGTTATATACGGCAGCTTTAATTCCCTTTTGTAAGTGTTGTATTTTTAGGGTGATAACTTCATCGTCTAGAAGTGTCTTTTCGGGTTCCGAGTCTATTCCGGGAAGTTCATCTTCATCAGATTCTATGTTTAGAAGTGCCTTTTCGGGTTCCGAGTCTATTCCGGGAAGTTCATCTTCATCAGATTCTATGTTTAGGGCTCGCAATGGGTACACTTCCTTCATTCCGGGTTTTATACCGAGGGGTAACTTCCTCAGCAGGTCGAGGCCCATCAAATACATCCCTCTTCCCAATTCGTTCAAGATCAAGAAGGTATGTTCTACAGTGTGATTTTTCCATTGGACGATGGCGTTCTGCTTCCCTAGAATGTTTATTCTCCTGCCATCAGCAGCGGCGGCTTTTATTTCGCATTTCAATAATGGCAATCCGTAAATGGGTTGGGCTAATACGGACAATTGGGCTCCCGTGTCTACTACGAGGGTTTTCTCTTCTCCTTGAATTTTAAGATTTATCTTAATACTGTGTTCTACTCCTAGTAGCTCATAGGATTCTGCTTCTGAGTTGGTCGCGGCCGATTCTTCCTCCGGTTCTCTTTCAGTTTCTGCTATCAGTTCCGGTTGGTATACTTCGGTAACGCCGGCCATTTGTCCCGAGTTCTGGGGAATTGTTATAGCGGCGTTAGCATTCGCGTTTTCTTCTCGAGGGTAATTGTTTCTCTTTTTAGGTGATTGCAATCTTTACTTAAGTGACCTTGTTTACCGCAGTAATCACAGATCTTGTCTCTGGCTCTGTCTAGGTTGCAATTTATGGGAAAATGATCCCACTTTCCGCAGTACATACAGGGTCTTCTTGGTTTAGGGATAAAACTATTATTCGAAATTCCCCTATTTTCGAATCTTTGTGGGCATTTATTTGCATAATGTCCAGGTTGGCCACAATTGTAACATTTATTTTGGCGCGAGCTTTCTTCCGAAGTTGTTCCTACATGGTTTATTTCCCATTCAGAATCCTCCTCACTAGTTCGTAATTCTTCTAATTCTTCTGCTCGTTTAACTGCTTCTTCCAATGTCGGAGGATTTCCCGCGGCTAATAAGGCTGACAGTTTGGGGATTCCCCTAATAAATGCTTTAATCGCGTTTTTCTCTATTTTGTTTCTCGTTTCCGCGTTGGCGGCTGCGCCTGCTTGGTTTGAGAACGACCTTCTTGCTAATGTTCTTATTTGTTCCGAAAAGTTTCTAATAGATTCTCCTCCTTTGATTTTTACCGTCCATAGCTTCCTGGAGGCTTCGATTGAGTCGTCTCGATTATAATGGGCTATTAATCCCGTTTTTAAGTTTTGATAGGGTTCTCTTCCTTCTTTAAATTCCGGATGTTCAAATATAAAAGTTTGGGCTGGGCCTTTCATTTTTAGCCTTAACAGGATGGCTTTTTGTTTCTCGGATAGTCCCTCCGTAATTTCGTCAAAAAGACTGAAGAATTGGAGTATCGAGTAATTTTCTGATTTGTCCGGGTGCCAGGATTCAATTGCTACCATTACGTGTTTGGGAATATCAACGTCTTCCCTATCGCCCCTTCTTCCCTCTAAAGCTTGGGTCATTGCATTGGTAAATCGTTCAAATAGGTCTTCCTCCATTTTAAAATAACTTTACTTCCCTTTAAAATTTGAAAACTAATCAACTTTCTAGTTTCCTACCTATTTCCTATTTTTCCTATTTTTTTTTTTTATTTTTTTTTATTTTTCTACCTTTTCGCTATTCTAACCTGAACAACACAATACAAGGTTCGTTTGAATTCGAAAATTCAATTATCCCACCGCTATGCCACCATTTGTAAACGTTTCCTTTCTTCTAATATTTGTTTGTTCAGGTTAGAGGAGGCGAAATAAAAGAATCATAAAATTTTGACATTTATTGCGTTGTATTACATGTAATTGGGTACCTTAGGATTCTTAGCTGATGATCTTGCTTGATGCTGGAGATTAGAAGTTGACTGGATGAGAGTCGATCTTGAGACGATCGTTGATTTTGTCGATTTGGACGATTGTCGATTTTGGACGATTGTCGATTTTGTCGATTGGACGATTTTGTCGATTTTGGACGATTGTCGATTTTGTCGATTTTGAGCGATTGTCGATTTTGTCGATTGGACGAGTTTGTCGATTTTGGACGATTGTCGATTTTGTCGATTGGACGATTTTGTCGATTTTGGACGATTGTCGATTTTGTCGATTTTGAACGATTGTCGATTTTGTCGATGTTGAACGATTGTCGATTTTGTCGATTGGACGAGTCTCTTCCTTCCCCGGAGAATAATCGTCACCAAACGGCCGAGGATCGCAGACTTCCCGCGGGTGTAGTTGCTTATCTTCGCCTTTGGCCGATCTCTCACACACAACACTTGAACGATTCGACTTCACTATTACTCTTGACTTTCACTGCTTGACTCGACTTTTATACTGAAAATCGACTCGACTCGACCTTCACTGTTCACTTCACTTCTTAGACTAACTGACTGAACTGGCTGGACTGGTGGACTACAGACGGCAGACTGCAGACTGAACTTTAAGGTCACGCTCCGTGGCTTTATATATCTTCTGGTGGAGGGGTTCCTCTCCCTACTTCCCTTTTAGGGCGGTCCCTTAGGCCCAGTGGCTCTATCTAAGTATCTTTCTTGTCCACTGGCGCCATCTGTTGGCGATCCTCTGCGGTTTACAGTGCCTTGCCATAAGTTTCATCCCACTTTCGATTCTCATCGACATTGTGAGGATCGAACAAAATAAACTTATCGCCATGGCACCAAAAAGATATGGCTTTTGAATTGTAAAGAAATACGAACCCCTCATCCGAGCTGCAGCTTTCAAGGCCAACTCGGATTCTAGCCGTCAATTCATTCAGTCTCTCTTGGGGGGTAGAGCCTTTTCCGTGTTCATCTTTGTCGCCGATGAAATCATGGGAGACCATGTATCCCATTTCTTCATTACCGACCATTTGTACATCGACGATCATAACAGTTTGGTCGCCAGGAATTTTTACTGATCGGTTCAAATCGTCGGTCGAGAGGTATCGTGCGCATACGTTTGCAGGAAGGCAGCAGTTGTAATATTTGGAACCTGCAATCAAAATATTGTCAATATTATTTGAATCCAGAGCCGAGTTTGGTAATTTCAAATAATACGCGACTGCGACGACTGAATTGGCAAGGCACGTCTGATTATAGCCTCTCTCGTTCCTAAAACACTGGTCGGCCTGGCTCAAGCATCCCCTTGCAATACATGTAATCGACATCCTGCACTCTGTACCTATAAAAAACAAAAATAGATTGATAAATTAGCATTTCAAGCCACCGTAATTAAAGAATAATATTTTTTTATCGAGAGCAAGTAGATTAAATAGTTTATAATTATAAGAGTGATGATTATTATTAATCAAGTTTCATGTTTAGGGGGGGGGGGGGAAAGGTCAGGCCTAAAATTTTTTTTCATAGGCAATAATATTAAGAAAAGTGTTCTAAAAGTATGTTGGTGGTGATCATTATAAAAATGAAGCTTTTTATCAATAAAAATGGGGATATGATAAAAAAAAACGTAAAATTAAAGGCAACAAAGGTACAAAGGCAACAAAAATTTTAATGGAAACTTTAACACCACTTAACAAAAAAGTTAACAACTGAAAATTCAAAAATATGCTAAAAGAATGAGATATTATTATTATTTTTATTTATTATTTTATTTTTTATTTTTAAATGAAAAAGGCTCAAAAATAAAATCCGGTATTCGTTTTCAAGTCAGAATCAGAAACTGAACGTTTTCATGCCTTCTGAGAAATCATAACCGTTAGGACAGTGTTACCACCTAACGTATATTTTCGGTCTTCCTTCATGAATTTTTTTTAAAATTCGGGAGTATTTTTATTCTTAAAGAAATAATACCAATAATTATTAATATAGTTTGAGATTTCAGGTAGTTAAAAGGGGGGGAAAAATTTAAAAGGTCAGGCCTAAAATTTATTTTTCATAGGCAAGTAATATTGAGAAAAAAGTTCTGAAAGTATGATGGCGGTGATGATCATAATAATATTTCTCTTCTATAAACATCATAGGTACCACATAAAAATAGAATTTGAAAACCAATTTTGCGTTAAATGATAAAAATCAAGAAATAAAATACAATAAAAAACAGTAATTGAAAGAAAGATGTAGATTTTAGTTGATAGAAAAGAAGATTTCATGGAAAAAGTAAAATTAAAGGCGACAAAGGCTTCATTTTTAATGATAATAATTAAAATGAATGGCTTGCGGATGTTTAAAAAGACTAAAATATGAACAATCAAACAAACAATTTACCAAAAATGTCCAATAATTAAAGATAAAAGAATATATAGAGAATAATATTATAAAAGAAAGCAAAGAGAATAAAGCTAACCTAAAGCGGTCAGAATGCACGTTGACAAATTTAACGCAAAATTAATTTTAAACACTTTTAATATAATAAAAAAGTTAACTTACCTAAAAAATTAAAAAATAAAAGCCCTTGGCGAAGATCTAGAAGTTAAGGGGAGAGACGCTTCAAAATGTCTTCTCCGAGATCCAACTCTGGAAAAACTCTGAAATCTGCGATCGGATATTTTCAGTCAAACCTTTTAATGGAAACTGTAAAACACTTACCAAAACAAAAACAAAAACCACAAATATATCCTAAAAAAAAAAAATATTAAATGTATAATGTAAATTGAAAATGTTGAATTAAATGTTATAATATAAATGATCGGTGGTCCGGTCGCTCGTTTCGAGGTCAGAAACAGAACGTTATCATGCCTTCCGAGAAATCATAACCGTTGAGCAGTGTGACCACTTACGTTTTCGGTATTCCTTCATGAATTAAATTAAAAATCGGGAGTAATTTTTATTCTCAAAGAAATAATGCCAATAATAATGAGATGTAGATTTTTCAGGTTTTCGGCAATTTTTTTTTTTTTTTTTTTTTTTTTTTTTTTTTTTTTTTATTCAAGTGTAATTTATAAATTATATCTTTAATTTCAAAAGATAGTAAGTTGAAAAGAAACCTGTTTAGATTTCTATAGAAAAAGCTTTGTGAGGACTCAAAGATACATCGTACATGCTCTCATTAAATTTTGAGGTTATGTGATTGGGAAGTATTCTATATTTCCTACACCTGAGTAAGAATATTCTTTGAGATTCCAGCTTAGCTACTTTGATGAATGTATTGGTCAACTTACTGAAGATCTTTTTTGGTTCTTGATGTTTGTGAAGGAAAGATTTCGCTAGTCTATCCAGAGTTCTCGTGCTTATCGTAGGGTCCGTTGTAGTCATGATGAGTATTTTTTTTTTTCCTCTGCCGTGAATGATATGAGATGTAGTAATGCCAATAATAATTAATTGTTAAATGTTTTATTACTTATCTATAGTGAAACGATGAAAGAAAGTTGGAATTTCGGAGGGGCCACCTTGACATGGCCGATATTTTAACTTTGATTTTGTTGTAAATGAAAACATACTCTTTAATTTAATACAAAAAATAATATTGAAAATTGATTTTTCTTGAATAAAAGCACAAAAATAGTAGACAATTGCCTATAGTGAAGGCAAGTTGGAATTTCGGAGGGGCCACCTTGACATGGCCATTGGTTTTGAAATGTTTTGAATTTTTGAAAAAAATTAGTTCAACACTTAAAATGAAATTCTAAAATTCTAAAAATATTTAACAAATCCATTACTTAAACTTCAATACTTACGGATGGTCGTAGGAGAACCGGACCAAAAAATATAAAAAGAGGGGACATCTGGATAAAATAAAGTTAAATCGAGGATAATAATTAAAAGTATTTAAGCAACTTGAACTCTTGATAAAATGAAGTTAAATCGAGAGATAACAAAAAAAGATAAGTAAAAGAATTGATCTCAGAGATTATCAAAAATCGGATTTGCAATTTAAAAATTGCAATTTCATGTGCAACCCTAAACGTGCACAGTTGGGAATAAAAAAATGTTTTTAAAAAAGATTGTTCATTAAAAACAACTCATACAGAAAAAGTGCAAAGAAACAAAACCAGAAAAAGGGGAAAAAATTCAATTACAAAAAATTTAAAAAATTTATTGCTCTTATTTTACATATTTAGTGTTCTCGTGCATTTTGGAGGGCCTCCCCGGCCCTTTTCTCCGCTTCCTCCCTGATCATCTGTAAAAGAAAAATAATAAATTAATAAAAAAAAAAAAAAAAAAAAAAAAGAATTATTACTTACTTCCTCAAGGAGGGCGGCGGCAGTCCGAATCTGCGCCGGGGTGACCCTCCGCAGCAACGTGTCCACGTAACTGATCAACGCTCTTCTGTAATTAATAAATAAAATTAAATGAATAAGTTGAATTTTGATTAAATAAAAAAGTTTGTAGTAAATAAATGAAATAAATTTAAAAAAAAAATGCACTTCTAAAGGAATAAGTTAAATAAAAGGACGAATTAAGATGTTAATTATTGTCTGTCAAAATGTAGGTCGAAAAAACCATAAAAAACTAAACTTAAGGATTGAAAATTATTATGTAGAAATAATTTGATTAAGATTACTTACCGAGTTTCTTCCTCCGGTGGCGGTGGACGGGTGGGGGGGGGGGGTCGTCGGGGGCGACGTTGGTTTCGATTTTGTTGGCTTTTTCTCATTTTGAAACTAAAAAATTATAAATTAATGCAGTAAACAATTTTGAGTGATTATTAATAAAGGGAAAATCAATGCTGATCAATTTTTTTCATATAAGGTCACCAGATATTAAAACAAAAATGTAGAAAATGAGGAGCTTACTTACGTTTCGAGAACGCTGTTCAAATCAAGAATGAATGAGGAGCAGGGGAGGATTTGGACCAACCCCCACTTGTTGCTTCGAAGAAATTTAACGGGCATTTGGCTTTCGTTCTGAGAAAACTTTGCACGTTTTTTTTAATATTGAATACGTCATTAGGAGTAATTTTCGGCTTCCTCCGACTCGACCTATCCTCATCCCCCCATTGGTCCCATACGCGGGACTGAATTGATGGTCAACGAAAGGAAATGTGTCCTTTCCTGCATAAAAAAGAAAATCGTAGATGAATCCACTTATCCCAGCCCTTCAATACATTTTTATGCCCCACTTTTTGGCTTTTCTTTGACGTATTGTTTTCGTTTTCCGGCTTTGAAGCCTTTATAGCCGATCATCATTTCGTCGATGGAAAATTCAGTTTCTTCCTCTACATTTAAAAAGTTTTTTCTGAGGGCTTCCAGAAAGGGTCGAATTTTGTAATACGGATCATCTGGTTGTAAGGAATTATCGCATAGATGAAGAGATGATCGGATTTTTTTGCATCTTTTCAGGGACATTGCCGATGAAATTTTTTCAAATTTGAGTTCATGGCTCCAATAATCTTCGAAGCTAGGCAACTTTACTAAGCCCATCAGCAATAATATGCCCAAAAATTTAGAAATTTCCTTAGGGTTAGTGTCCAGAGGTGATGACGGGTCGTTTTGAATTGAATACAAATTTGTCATATCGACTATAATATATTTGATTATTTGGTCACTAAAAAGAGGTGACATATCGATGTCCCAAGGCAACGAAAAGTTATTTTTCGGTAAAGCAACCTCCGCTCGAAAAGGTTCTTTTTCCCACTTGAACTCCCTTTTTTTTTGTCAATTGTGTTTTGGCATTTTGAAGAAGAATTTTTTTTCTTCTTCTTCGCAGCTAATCTTAGCGTGCCTTTATCGTTACGCGAAGTTTTTCTTGTCGAAGAACGAGACGATCGAGAAGTTGCAGGTGACATAAAAGTCGCAAGAGGTCGATTTGTTGGAGGCGTTTGAGGCTTCGACGTAGATGGAGTTCTGTTTTCTGTCGGATTTTCCAGTTCTTCCAAAGGTCCTCCAGCGAGGAAGATAAGGAAGGCGGACTCGATGTGTCTTCGTCGGAATTTAAAAATTTTAATCTACCTTAACATTTTTCAATTTTATTGTCCGAGTCGGACGACGATTCGTCACTTACACGTGAAGGAAGCATGCTAAGGATTTTTGCAGCACGTGATGTGAAGTGTGTCATTTTCTATTAAAAAAAAGAAAAAAAAAAAGATTGACTAAAAACGGAAATTTTTACTTTAGAAAGTAGGTAAAAAAACAACAACAAAAGTATGCTTGACGGGCAACGTCCTTTTAAAGTGACATAACCAATCCAGCGCACGGGAAGGATGGATTTCGAGCAACAGGTATACGTCCGTTCTAAAGGACGTCCAACTTTATCATTCTATTTTTCCAAGAAAAATACGTTTATTCCGTCGCTAAACTATTTCAGAATATTGATTTAACGATTAGGAACAATAATCAAACGGAAGTTTTTAAAAAAAGTAAGTTAATAATAAAGATGTACTTACTGAAAGAGGAGCGCATGTGACCACTGCCGACACCTTGATAAGAACTGATATTCTAAAGCTTTTCCCGGCAAAATTTTTACAACAAACACTGCCCCAAACGGATTTTTAAGAACTATACACGTCATTTTAAACAGACAAAGTCTGGAATGTCAAAAAAATTTTTTGTTTTAAAAAATGAAAGAAAATTTAAGTACAACGGTACTGTAAAAAAAGTAAGAAAATAAACAAACTAGCAAAAGTAGGCTAGAGAAATATATACAAAATTTGCTGGCCTTAGAAAGGTAGCAGCATTGACGGATTTCTCATCCGTGAAAGTGGTATATTCAGACCGTATATCGGTCTTAACGAGTAGAAGAAGGATGTCGTGGTCCTTCGAGCGTCATAGTTCGGAGGTGTGTGGCGGAAACTGCTCCATATCCAGTAAGTGTCGTTTGGGATGATGGGGTTTTGATTCGCCTTCCAGGCTGCATATGTGTAGCCGTATCTAACGTCGTCACATCTGGGTACGCGCAATAGTCCTCGTTGAGGTTGCGGATCCTGGTTGTGAACGTGCTGGTTGTCATAAACTGGAAGCATGATAAGAGAAGCATCACGAAAGCAACGCCGAGGGGTTGGCCTGCTGGTTGGTCGTGTAGTACTCTTTCAACTATATAGACATTGTTATTGTTATTTAACGTCGGAATGTATGGATGAATCTTAATGGCCTTCATTGAACCAGAAAAAAAGTTGCTGTTTGTATAGATCAACGATTCTCGTAGGTTAGGAAGTGGGATTAGACAGCCGTCTAATTCTTCGACTTCAATTTTAATTCCGTGGGTTAATGATATTGCTGCCGTTTCAATCTGTCTGTCGTACGGTTGGAATAGCAATACGTCGGGGCTGACATTCGTACGTGCACCGAATAAGTAGTAGAGGTAAACGCTTTCGTCAGCTTGGTGGTCATGAACTTGTGCCATAAGTAATGCCATTTAAGGAAAAGCTGCAGGAATCGCAAATTGCTGGTTTCCGCGTGCTCTACCAATCATAAATCGTATAGATGTGGCATACGTAGTATCATTTACGGGTACGGCATCATCTGCGGCTCCAGCGGGAGGTGCAGGAATTGCGTGCCATGTCGGTAGTGTAATGGGTTCCACAGTGTGAAACCACTTAGAGATGCCAGTAACCTGGTCTAATATATCTTCGACTGTAGCACAGCCGGGATCGTTTTCGGAATAGAAAGCAGAAAGATTCTGCAATGTCCGTTCAACCATGGTGAGGTTAGCGTCATCACAACCGAGTACGTAAAAGTACGGGTTAAAATCATCGTCATCGTATTCAGGGGCAACATATCTAGTTCTAGCAAGTGATGGTCGCTGAATCAGATTTCTATGGACTACTGGATTGTAGATAGACTCGAAGAGTCTATTAAACCAGTTTCGATGCATTTGTACATTTTGGCCCAGCATGTACTCGCTTCCAAGTATGTTGGTAACGGTAAAATGGATGTTGTCGTAGACGACTAAGATTTGTCTCAGAATGTATCTGAGGATCAAGTTCGGGGGTTCATTCGCTCTTTGAGATGCAACTGCATCATGAGTAATATACCAAAGTCCAGATGGGATCAATCTTCCGAAATCATGTTTGAAGAGAGCGCTTGCAAGGTTTGGACAAAATTGTAGTCCAGGTCGGCTCGGATCTATAATTGTTGCTAATTTTGTAAGCAACGGCTGGAGAAAGGCTGGTACTCTAAGAGTGAGGAATGTTTGTAAAAGATCCTTATATTGAGGGTCGCTTTTAAATGGTCTTGATGCTATAGACGCAGTATTACGTACGTATAGATCATTCATTAGTAATTGAATGTAGACGAGCGATTGACAATAAGCCACTATGGTGAAAGGGCTAACGTAAGGATGGTTTTTAATAGTCAAATCAGGGTAAAGTCGGGTGACGTTGTATACAATATAAGCGGTTATAAACCGGAAGTCACTTTGGACATCGATGGTGAATTCGTCACCATGATCTAAGTCAATTCGAGATAGCAGGTTCAATCTGTTTTCCCATCAGGACGTTTTTTCCCTCGGTACTGTCTTTTTAGTCTTCTAAGCTTAGTGCCCATTCTTTTCTGGACGTGGCCCACACATTCCAGTTTTTCTATCGGGCAGCTAGTGCCATAAGGCATACTATCTAACACCTAAAATAAATGACAAATATAATTTTAAAAAAAGATGAACAGCAGTGCATAATAACCGATTTGAACGCCTTGCAGTCACCGTCTCCAAGATACTTCGTATATCTGACAAGGCGCTCTTTCGACCTTTCGAAAATTTCCAAGGCGCCAGCTTCTTCCATGGCACCACTAACGCCTTGGAAATTGGCCTTGCAAGTATTTAAATGCGTTTGAGCCTTTCCGGGCAAGTGCAGAATTTGTTTAGTATAGCAACGTCAATGCACTTGCCCGTGTCGACACTGGTAGCCGACATGACTCCATTTTTCGAAGTGTGGCCTCTTTTTTGGTACGTCCCTAAAAAATCTTGGCAATAAGAATGGAAATTCAGTTTCAACAAACCATCGAATCCGACAGCAAGATCAGTATGCCCTCCTGACTCGATGATGGCATCTTGCATCGCTCCGATCATGGAAGTTTAGCCACCTGAAAATATTAGAAAGGGTATAAATTATGAAGAAATATAGTTTGTAATACTTTCTCTGCCGCAATTCCCAACAACTTCTGATAAAAAGAAAACATGTATGTGGGAGGAGGCAAATTTAAATGCTGCAGAGCATTTCTGCGCCGGCTTTTCCTTTCCCTAAAGCCCGCATGGCGTACGTAAGTCTGATGTTATTTTCAAAAAGTTTGTGTACTTTCCCTAAAATTAAGAAAAATACATAAAACTTTTCAAGGCAGAAAGACTATCATACCATTGTCTCCAGGACATTCAGTTTTCTTTGAAGACATGAAGGTTGTGCCAGCCTCGCACTTCAAACAGAACATTTTGAGCTTGGACACCACTCCAACCGTCTTCACCAAGGTGCAAGAAATTGCGCCTCTGCACTTTTTGCAATTAGCTATATTAGCAATCACCGTCTTCAGCTTCGACAGCGATATCAAGACGTTGCTATCGTATGTGAGACGTACCATTTGAGCATTTTCCATCCGCCGAAACATACCACCTGTTCTCTCTTACTTCCTGTTCTCAAGCCTACGGCTTTTACTGGGAGTTGCTTCATACTTATTTTTAGGTGGTTGGTGGCACTCTCCCCCTCTGCGAGCTGTTCGCCACAACAGTGTGTGACATATAAGACATTCTCTTGGCATCAAAGACATAATCAGAGGCGCCAACCATGTCTTATTGTCATTCCTTCCAGCCCTCGATGCATTCAATATGAAAATAGTGATTACACGGAAGCGTTTCCAACTCATCTGTCATGTCCATCTCGCAGAGGCAGATCATGCACAAGTTTTCCATAATAAGGTTTCAAATTGACAGAGAACACGAAAAAATAGTCGCAATTAAAACCATCTTGAACTTACAATTCTGGTGAGGGCGGTTTTTATACACTCTTGGTCCAGGAGGGCCAAGAACTTTTCCCAGTTTGTCATCACGATAAACAGATCGATGGTATTTCGCAAATCTGAACTCGAATGCCAAAGATTCGTTGGTTTATCAAATCGAATTTCAGGATTTTCATCAAAATTTTTATATTCTATCGTATCTCTAGAATAAGTTCGACATTAAGACATCAATCCACCGAGCCATGTTAAAGAATCTATAACTGGAGACGAGAAATATATAAAATCCAAGTAAAGAGATCCAAGTAAATTCTTGAGATTCTCAAAGGGTTGCATCGTGTAGAGGTAGAACACCGAAAATAAAACGATATTGTATTTTTAAACAATAGCGGTTGAAGTATAGAATTTAATAGTACCTTTGCAGGCAACAAAGCATTTAAGCACGACTAGGTTGCTTCATGAAATCTTCGTTTAGCCGTGTTTTTTTCCTTTTTAACTATTTGAACGGTATCTAAGTCAAAGTTATGATTCTTTCTGACGGTGTTCTGCCAACGCGCTAGCGTCATGTTTTTGAACACTGTATTTGTTGGCGTACATTCGTTTATGTAAGTACTGCATGGTTTCGCCCAGATATACAGCTAGGCAATCCGGTGCAGCACACTTCAAGGAATACACTACATTGGATTGATATTTTTGGTCTACGAGGGTTTGAGTTTAGAGTACAGGCAATTAAGAGGGTTACTGGGTTTATATGCTACAATCGTTCCGGGGAACGCTTTAACCATTTCCTTCTTTGATCGTTCGCTAAGTCCTGTAGTATATGGTAGGGTGCAAAAACTAACGGATCTTTCAGTATTCTAATTTATACCCAAGTTGGGTACTTGAGGCGCAACTGATCGTTCCATCGCCCATAAGGATTTCTCACTCTTATTATTTTCATACGCAGCGCATAGCTCACACTGGTCCTTTGTGGATATGAAAACGAAATATTCAACTCGTTGAAAACAACTGTCCGTTTAGCATACGGTTGTCCGGCTTTCCCAAATTGTTAAGGGGGTAATGACTTCAAAAAATCGATTTTTTTAAAATTTTTTATTAAAATTACCCTTTTCTGAATCGTTTGGTACCTTTTTTTATTAATTTTGGATAATTAGAAGTGGTAAAAAATTTTTTTTGAAAAAAAAAAAATATTCCACATGATATTTTGCCATGTGATTTTTTATTTAACACCCACATGGTTCTTTATACCTATGTACTTCCCATAGTGTGAAAATATTTATTTATTTTCCTATTGATAGAATAGCAATAATATAAACAAATAATATAAAGTAATCAATGTGTAATGAGAATTGGTATCCAATCTTTAGGCAAATAAGGAAAGTGACGATAAAAAGCTAAAACCTTCTTGTTCAGAATAGAACAGAATTTTTTCAAGTTGATGGAAAAAAAATTATACTAGGGATAACCTTTATTGAAGCAAATAAAATTTTACATAATAAACAAGACATTTTTCACAGAAGTACAACATAAAACAAATACCAAGTACAGCAAATCGCTACCAACCTGTAAAAAAGATAGAATAAAGAAGATAGGCAAGGAGATTATTTATTTGAGTATAAGTTTGGAATCGGGATTTCGATGGACAAGACCGATGTACTTATCTAAAAGTGATAAGGGATGGATTTCCCTTTTACATCTCCCCTCAATCTGTCCTCAATCCTTGGAAAAGGTTGTGATTCCGGCACTAAAATTTTATTAATCACGGTAATCAACACATAGTCTTGTACGACGACCTTCTAATTTTTTGAAAGCTAACGTCCCTGGTGCTGCGAAAGGTGATTCAGACTCTTCAATCAGCCCAGCTTCAAGTAGCATAGTTATTTGATTTTCTATTTCCTTTTCATCCAAAATGGAGCATCTATACGGTTTCTTTGAAATATATTTATTTTCTGAAAGTTTGATATGAGCTTCTGAATGATTGACATGTCCAACATCATATTTATGCTTGGCAAATATCGATAAATTCTCATTTAGTATGCCGCAAATGCGGTCTTTCTTGCTCTTATCCAAATGGTGTAATTTATCAAAATTAACAGGAGGATATTCTTCACAACAATTAACTTCGCTTGGCTTTGTGATCTCGAAACCTTCAACTCTCTCGACAATGCCATCTTCGACACGTTGGAATATATCGAGACACTCATCTTGGATAAGTTTAAACTTTTTAATTGCATCTAACCCTAACAACACATCATACGAGAAATTATCATTTTTTATGACATGCACATCCATTTCATGTTTGATTTTATGGATATTAATGGGTAACTTAATCTTATTATAACTGCGTTGCATTCTTTCTCGTACATTTCCATCCAATTACTGGCATTTTCTGTACCCTGGAATTTATCTAGAGCAAACTGCTTTTGAATTTGAGAAAAGTTTAGAGGCTTACGCTCCCTAGCGTCTAATCTAGCAGTTAGCTGTCCAATAAGGTTCAACAATACCGATTGACTTTCAGTCGAATCTGCCATATACACCAAAGAATCCGTTGCATTAGTTTGGGTTGCCTCTTCTAAATAATCTCCTTTAAAAACAAAATTATCCTCTTCATCAAAATATAAAGGCACAACTCTGGATGGTAAAGTGACCGATATATTACGGTAGTGACCTCGTTGTGTCAAAACTCTACAAGCATTCATAACAATCGGAATATCAGTGAGACTTTTATGGAGGTCAATATTTTGATATTTAGGTGGAAATGCATACGTGAGCTCCTCAGAGAGCAATCGAATCGTCGTGAGCTTAATTATATCTCTCGAATCGCCGTCTTCTTTTTCTTCCACACCCCGTTCCAAACGAATTTTCACCTGCGCCGACTGCATTTTCAAATCAGCTCAAGGAAGACAAAAACCGATTTATAAGTTTGGAATCGGGATTTCGATGGACAAGTCCGATGTACTTATCTAAAAGTGATAAGGGATGGATTTCCCTTTTACATGAGTATGAGGAAAAAAAGGCTAAAACATCCCAGCCCCATATGTCTCGCCTTCTTCTTCTAAAAACTTGTGCTCAAGACACAATGTCTGTCTTTTCCTCTTCTTCCGGCTTTCCTTTGTCGAACTTTCAAATCGGTTGTCAGCCCTCAACGCCCGCAACCGATCCTCGTTCTTCAGCGCCTCGCAACAAAAATGCCCAACTTCGATTTGGAGCACTTCCATCTGTCGGCAGCGAGACACAAGGCCGTCGTTATAACAAGCGTCGACATCAAAGGTCCCTGCCATGAGCGTTTTAAGTCCGACGAAAATTTGTTTGGGAAGTCTCTTCCACAGAATGGAGTTGAAACTCTCATTTAGATTTTGGGTTTTTCCGTGGAGGCACTTTTCGAGAAGTTGAGGATTAGTCAATTCCCGAAAAGTGCCCCTAATGGCTTCCATTACACTTCTTGGAAGGTGGAAGTGTTTCCGGTGCTCATATTTTTTCCCTGAAACATTTTGAAACAAGTTTATAAATATAACTGTACCTAACTATACCTTCCTCTCTCGCTTTTTTGAACTTGCACCATTCTCCACAAGCGAGATGGGATGGGCTCTCGTCTGAGGACCCCACATGGCAAAACATTGCCCATATGGCTGTCCTCAGACTCGCCACATCGCTCCCATTTGAACGCAAGGCTTTTCCGAAATACTTTTGTATTTTATCAATCGAAAGATCCGTCAACTTTCCTCTTCTAGGCCCTTAGTTGTCGACTTCAATTTCCGTAGCCTGGCTCCCATTCGCTTTTCAAAATGATTGATGCATTCAAGCTTTTTTGGAATAAGGTCCTCTCCGTAGGGCTTGGAAGTGACCACTCTTTTAAACCCCTTGGAGTCACCGTCTCCAAGATAGTATGCATAGCTAAAATAAAAAAGTGAATGCAAATAACGTTTATAATAGAAAGTTTTTACCGAACTCCATTGTACTTGGCCTTCGATCGCTCGAAAATCTAGACTGCACCCGCAGCCTCCATTCCTCCACTTGTTCCGCTGTAGTTGGCCGCACAGCTATATACTAGTGAAATAAAAAGAAGAAATATATAACACAGTATATAACAAAGAAACATACATCAGAAATAGAAACTACTTTCATTTTCTCATTAACAATAGCATCAATTTTTAACAACGGATTTAGTTTCCCCGGGTTTTTTAGTTTTCCGAAATAATGTTCATTACTGATTTTTCATCACTTAAATGTTCAGTTAAATTAACTTTCATCTTACCCGAATACCTTACTTTTTTTTCTGCAGTCTGTTGGAAGATGGAACCTATTTGGCCAGCCTAAAGCTTTACAGATACTGCATGGCGACTTTTGTTGAAAAGTTTGAGGTTTTTTCGCTTCAGAGACAGGTTTCGGAGCATTCGGGTCATTTGTTGAGGCCGTAGGAATGTTTCTTTTGGTACGTCTCTATAAGTTCGTCTATATTATGGTACGTCTCTCCAGCATAGATGAAGCATACCGCCTGTTCTCTCTTACTTCCTGTTCCCAAGCCTATTGCTTTTACCAAGAGTTGCTTCATACTTTTTTTTAGGCGGTTGGTGGCACTCTCCCCCTCAGCGAGCTGTTCGCCACAACAATGTGTGACAAATAAGACATTCTCTTGGCAGCAAAGACATAATCAGAGGCGCCAACCATGTCTTATTGTCATTCCTTCCAGCCCTCGATGCATTCAATATGAAAATAGTGATTACACGGAAGCGTTTCCAACTCATCTGTCATGTCCATTTCGCAGAGGCAGATCATGCACAAGTTTTCCATAATCAGAGGCGCCAACCATGTCTTATTGTCATTCCTTCCAGCCCTCGATGCATTCAATATGAAAATAGTGATTACACGGAAGTGTTTCCAACTCATCTGTCATGTCCATTTCGCAGAGGCAGATCATGCACAAGTTTTCCATAATACGGTTTCAAATTGACAGAGAACACGAAAAAATAGTCGCAATTAAAACCATCTTGAACTTACAATTCTGGTGAGGGCGGTTTTTATACACTCTCGGTCCAGGAGGGGGATTATTCTTCTATATTATTATATATTATTATATTATAATAATATCCTTGTTTTTGAGGGTGGTTTTCTTGCCTTGTTTTGGATTTTTTGCCATGAAGTTGGGTTATCGTGGTCGGGTTTCCTGGACATCCCAGGGAATTGATACTCGTTTGTGAGCAATGAGATTGCTTCATTCAGAGTCGTTGGTCCTTTCGTGATTAGCAATCTCCCGGCTTCTCCCTGAAGTCCGGTGAGGAAAGCCCTTAAGGCTAATCTCTCCATCAATTGGTTAGTCGTATGGGTATATTGTATGTTCGAGTTGTTAAGTTTTGATATTAGCAAGTGGAAAATCTTTTCCACTCTCTCATGGAACTGAAAGGGGCTTTCATTTCCCGATTGTTTCATCCTTCCCAATTCCAGGATGAGTGTTTCTTCGTCTCTTTTGTCGCTGTAGCTGGCTATCAGTGCAGCTTTTAGGTCTTCCCATGTTGTGATTGATCTTGTATATATTTGTTGGGAAGCTTTTCCTTTTATTTTTGCTTTTATGTTGTTTAGGATTACTTTGTTTCGGTAATCGTTTGGTTTTTCTTTATCAAAAAAGAATTCGAGGAGTTCTTCACTCCTTTCGATGAAAGTAAAATGGGTTTTGGGTTCCCCTGAAAACTCTGGAATCGCCCCGTAGTCCTCTTTTGTAGGACCAGTGGATGTAGGGGGTCTGGAAATCGAGTTGGTAAAATGTTGTAATTGCTCTTGGGTAAAGCCAAAAACTCCCACTTGTTGTGGCTCCATTTTATGTTTATGTTTTTGTTTATGTCGGAGGTTTGAAATTTTGCCTTTTCGGGGAGGTACGGATTGGGCTAATGCAATATTGTCCCAAACGCTTTGATTTCCACGATGGTCAAATAGAAAAAAGAGAGGAAAATATTTATTCAAATATTCAGGTACTCACAGCAGTAGTTTGAGCATCCGCGGGCTTTCTTTCTGCTTCTATGTGCGTCCTTAGTCCTCCGGAGTCTAAGTTCTGTGGCTTTCGTAGATTCAGCCGGTTTGATTCGTTGAAACGATCCCGAAAGTTTTCACGCACTTTTCGGTAACCGGTCCTATTCGACTGCGCCAATTAAAATTGTCTTTTCACAAAACGTCTTTTTAAAAAGATTTTTATTTAGAACGTACAAGAATACTCCACAGATACAACTGCCTTATCTATTTTAAAATGATCTTATATAAAAAAGGGTTTTGTCTTGTAGGGGGTTGAAGACGCGGACGTTCGCAGTCTAGGATCTCGTCTTACGCGGGATTTCTGCTGATTCGTCTTCAGGCTTCTGTGATAACTTGAATTTAATATGCTATAGATTTGGGCAATTGCAATATTACATTATTGCAATGCTAACTTAATTTCAACGGTTAGGTGACAATACCTTTTATCTGCACAAGAGGAACTTTGACCGAAGAAAAAATGTAATCAGCTACAGTCGCTGATCGCACCGATCTGTCCCTACCATATGAAGGGGCAAGGATAAAGGTGATATGCGACATTTTTTCAAATTTCCAGAATAAGCCCTCAAAGTTTTTTTCTGTTACTTTTTTTTGTATGGATGTTTTTTCTACTAGCAAAACGGGGTCATACTCTTGGTTACCGTCCATTCCTGTTAGTGTTACTAGAGGACTTACATTAGTTTTCTAAAAATAACCTAGAGATTTTTTCATTTTTCTGTTCATATCACCTTCATCCATTGATGAAAAGTAGTTTTGAAAAATACGAAGTGTGTAAAAAGGTGATAAAACCAGACAGATGGAAAAAAATCAAAGCTAGTTGCTTGTAAAACATAAAAATCACTGTCATAGAATAAAGTTTTATTATTAACTATTCTGTTGAACATGAAAACCTAATTTCTCAACCAATGGATATTTCCAAAATCGCAATGAAAATCACATTTGAATCACAATGAAATCACAAATGAAAATTGAATTGAAATCACTATGAAAATCACATTGAAAATCATTTTTGTCAAAATCACAAACATTCCTTTCAATCACAAAAAAATCAGAAAATGAGGAAATTTTTCGAGGTAGAAGGACCATCCACAAACGGTTTAATCTTGAATAACTTTAATCTTGATTTTCCCACGGAAATGAAGGTCTGTTAACTTTCAATTGGTTCAATTTAGAGATGGGTAGGAGTGTATCAATCTGATACTTTGTCACAGGTACCGCTACGTAGCAGTGACTCTAAAATGTGACAACCTTAAAGTATCAGGGACTTTCGGTCACAGCCTATAACCATGGTTATATACCAAATCACTGAGTTCCTTCATAGACTGAACAGACAGATTAACGTAGTCTCTGTATATTTGTGCAATCGACCTTCCGCCATCAGTGTCCTCTCGCTCCGAGTGAGCCCGAAGGTAATGAGACGGTATTTTGGAACGGAGTTGATATGGCCACGATCCCACGAATCCCCCGTCGTATTCCTTCAGGTAATTTTTTTTGTCATGTTTTCCTCCTGGTATTCCTCTACTACTTCCTGTGGTTTATATGTGGTTGCTTAGTACATTTAAAAATTTTTAAAAATAAACTAAAGAGCTCTACTTCTTACTCTACCATGAGACAGTTATCACTTATCTATTACCACACAGAAATAAAGACTTCAAGAAAGAACTTCTTAATCAAGAAAAAAAAAAATCGGCAAAAATTTTTGTACTTTGTACCCGTAGATGTTACAATAAAATTCAATTGGCCTCTAAATATCTAAATGTAAAATTGCAGAGAAATAAAAAATGTCATTGTTAAATCTTAATTTATTTTCCTATAATTTAAAATTTTTCAGGGATGCTTAAGAATTTAAATTCAAGCGTGGACAGAGTATTATCGGTGAGCCTCTTAATGCGCTTTTCGTTGGCATATAATCCAAAATAACATAATAATAAACATATGAGGCTCGCCAACTACCGTAAAATTATTAAAAATATCAAAGAAATTATTGAATAATTATGCAATTATTTCTTGTTGAAATGTTACATTTTAAAAAATTAATGGGCTTCATTGAATTGATGCCAAAAATGTCATAACCGCAGGTACCAAACAACGCAAGAAATTTATCGATGGTTCACTAAATTTGGCAACCATTTTCGAAGAAAGAGAGAAAAAAAAATTCTTAAAAAACAATGCATGTATATTTAAAGAAAAAAATCTACCTAAATCAGTGCTCTTGTGAGAAGAGAACAGAAATTTCCTGGCATCCTGTGACCTAGTTTAATTTCTTTCTTAAAGAAAACACCAGGAAGAAGTTGCTGTTTTCAGGTAAAAAAGATACCTCGCAAAATGACTACGGCCCATTGGCTGAGAAAGCCGATTCGTCAACGAAACACTGGAAAGGGCTTGCGGCGATTATCTGACCTCGCTTAAGTGAGTACCTAGTGCTTTAGTGTGTTAACTTGTTACAGTAGGATACACTTAGATACGATATAAGTTTACGGAGAGGATAATAAATTTTGAAATAAAATATAATTTAAAAACTGACCCATCAACCGACCACATAAACTAAATAATAGAGAAATATTATTAGAGAAAATTTATTTTATCGCCTTATTTCCTTAATCCTTACTCTCCAACTTATCAAAACTAAATATTTGGAAGATTTATACAAATAAGACTCCTGGAACACCTCGACATAAACAAAGAATATCCAAACTTCAATTTGGATTTAGAAAAAATTTGAGCACCGCAGAAAATGCTCTATTTTCCCTTTTCTTCTGAAATAGTAAATAATCTAAAAGCAAATCTTAGTATCAAACAAAATCAACCCACTTGCGAAATACACACGCGATAAAAATTAAAATGTAAAAGCAAATCAAAAAACCATTTTATCTTTTTGAGATCTTCAAAAACCATTTGATACGGTCGATTTTCAACGTCTTTGTGAAACAATTTGTTTCACAATGGCATTGAGGGATCTGCCCTGGAACTTCTTAAATCTTGCTTAATGAACAGAAAACAAAAAGTTAAAGTAATAAATGTCTTCAGCGAGAGTGAAACTATTAAGATAGGATTACCCCAAGGATCAATTCTTGGTCCTCTTCTATTCTTAATCAAAATGACACATTTCGTCTAAATCTACCCGGTCAAAGATGTTTTTTCGCTGATGATACCACAATAGTTGTTACTGGCAAAACTGGATGGAGTGCTTCACTTGTGCAGACCAATGTTTTAACGTCAGAAACGTCTTTTATGTATTTCGAACAATCTTAATTGAGTGATTAATTCTGATTTTTTACCTGTCATAGGAAGATTTCTTTCCTTACACCGTTTCTCCAGTTCTGATTTGGTTAATTTCTGATATCCCGAACACGTGGTAAAAAAAAAAAATAGAGCGGCCCCCAAGTTCGTTGGGTTTTTTTGCGAATAAATTAAATAAATTATATTTGCACTTATTTATTTTATAATTAAGATTAACACTTGACAAAAAATCGACTTTAAAACTTAACATTCACGCACTTCTTGACTTCGCGTCTTTTCGTCTTTCGTCTTATCTCGTATCGGAAGGGTTAGGGGTTCTTGGTTCTGCCTTGTCACGTGGGTTCTGACGTAGACAGTGACGTGTCAACCCTACATGTATTCCCCATTTTGACGGGCCCACGGCCTCGGTGACTGGACCAATCGACTTGAAAATTGAAATTTCTCACAGAGCTTCCTTTTATCATTCGCCAGTGCCTTTTAAAAGATTCAACTCGTTATCTGAACCCCAAAAAAAAGTTATGAACAAAAAACATAAATTTTAGGGTAATTTAAATTTTAACTTTCCCGCTATAACATCCCTTTTGAGTTATTGAGATGAAAAGTTTGCCGTTTATCTCTCTTTATATTATTTTTTTAACTGTTTATGGTGTCGCAAATAGAGATTGGAATCCCAGCCGGTGGCTTTTGCCATTTTTCCTTGGCGTGTGCCAGGTTTTTCAAGGTCAAATCAAGAAGTGGCCTACCTTGTTGCTCAACAAGTGACTTTCCTCGAGAAAATATTTTCTTGTATGAATTTTAGCTCGGAGTAAACTTATTCATGTAGATGCTTCACATTCAGAAGGAGAAAAAAAATAGATTTGTTTTAAAAATAGATATTATTAAAAAAACAACTAATTATTTAATGTCGCCTGCATTTATCTCGTCAAGTTTTAGTTTTTTCAAATTTTCCCTCTCTTGTTTCTTTTGTCTTTTTAAAGCTTTCTGCTCAAGATCGTCAGAATCTTCATGAAAAATCATTTTCAGAATGGGATAGAGATGATGTAATTTAGGCAGATCGGTGAATTTAATCTGAAAAAGATATTATAATGAAATTTTGGCAAGAATCGTTACCTTCATGTTGTCAAATGCGATGCCGACGTTTTTGTCGAAACTATTTGCCTCGAGGCGAGGGATTTTCGCATATCTTTGGCTAAAATGAGTCAGAATTGTATAGTCGGCTTTCATTTTACGGCCGACTTCAATCGCTTGAGATGTTGTAGAATGCAACTTTATTTTCGCTTCTTCCAAAAGTTCATCTTCCATGGTCGCTTCATGTATTAAAACGGTGCTTTTGTCACCAATTTTTATCAAAGCCTCCGACGGCATTGTGTCCCCAGAATAAGTCAACTTCCACCCTTCTTTATGCGTCAATGACACACCGAAAGCATTAGGACAATGTATCGCATATGAAGTCTCCAATTTCTCAAGATTTAAATCTTTTAAAAGTTCTCCTTTAGTTTCATCATTCAACGCGTACTTGTCAAAAATCTAAAAGACAATAATTACATAACAGAAAGAAATTTGTATAAAAAATTACCATTTCAGAATTCGGTATTAATTTGATACAATTTAAAATTGATTCAAAATGCTTATCATAAAAATTAAGCCAATACATTATTTGCTTAGGTGCCAATAAATAGATTTTTTTGTCTAAGCTGAAATAAACTTTAGGTTATAAAAAATAAAGATAATAAAATACTGACTCAAATTTTAAAAGTGCCTTTAAAAGGCCAACAAGGCCGATGTGGTGATCGGCATGAAGGTGTGAAATGTAGACCGCTTGTAGTCGGCTAAGAACTTTTTCAACTTGATCTGGCCCAAAATGTCGAACGAGCTGACCATAAGTACCTTCACCGCAGTCTAAAAGTATTGAAGACTCCTCACTAAAATTAAATTATTATTTATTTATTTTACGATGGAGAATTACCTCATAGTTAGAAGAATGGCAGAAGTATTTCTGACTTTATTAGGTATACATGATCCGGTTCCCAAAAAAACTAAATTAGGATTATCCTTAACAATTTCTTCAGATGTGAATTTATTCTTAAGATCAGTCAATTTGTCCATCATACCATCTATGGAAGTAACTTCCATCCTATATTCTTTTGGGTTCACTTTTACTCTTATAGAACTAAAAAAAAGTAATGATTTTACATAATTTACTATCAAATAATTACTCATTGAAGCATAATTTTGGCCTTAAATTGAATGTTGTAAACGTTCTGGCATTTGTTAGAAGGAACTCTTTTGTTTGACCATTTGGATTTTGGTTGCTTTCACTTCCCTCCTGAAAAAAATATGTATTTTGAAAAGAAAAATAAATTATAACCTCTAAAATATTGTCGTTCAAAAGAGGAAACATAGAAGGATCGACTAAATTTAGCTTGTGCTGTATACGATGAACTGCAATACTTCCCATGCAGTCATTGGTTTCATTTAAAACAATATGTTGGGTACTAAAAGCAAATTTTGACATCCATTCTTTATACCTGAAAAAATCACTTATTTAAATGAAAAACAAAATAAATAATATTACAATGGGTTTCCATGATTTCTGGTGGGGAGAAATGTGCGATTAGGACAGGAATTTTGTCTTCAGGAGCATTGTCTGACTGATACTCATGAAACGCAGTCTCGGAGATTAATTTTTTTAAATATTCCTCGTTAGGGCAATCGATTACTAATAAAAGAAAAATTTATATTATTTCAAACTTATTTTTTTACCAACCTAAAAACAAAGGGCCAGGGAAATCAGGTTCGGTAACATCCGCAGAACGTACGACAACCCCGTTGTCCAGAACGACGTCTTCACCATTTTTGAGTTTTCCCAGCAAAGGACCTGGAGGGACCCCAAACTCAACGCATTTCTGAAGGCACAAACTTCCAGGTTTAGTCTTCAGTTTGACTGCATAGCACATTGTTGTAAGGCGCTCTTCTTTCGGTTTGTAATGCTCTAAAATTTTGTATACACATATTTCTTGTTTGATTTGAAACTTTACTTTTCTTATGAGTCTTTTTCTTCAACTCTTTTTATTGGTATTCCTCTCATGAGCGTAATAATCAATATTGTTCTCATCATCACTGGCACTTTCTGACCTGAAAATTAGCCATAATTCAGATAGTTTGTCCATGATTAAATATTTGACTTACTCAGCAGACATTTTTTCTACAGATTCTTCTCTATTTAGAACCAATGGGATATATTTAACGGTTATCGCATTGTCCTCAAATGTCCTATTTGGCTCACATTTTGCCGTTTTGATGGCCAAGTTACGTAAAATGACAAAATTTCTAGTTGCTGAAAATATTTGTTCCTGAAATATGATTAAAATTTGCATATAATTCTTGTTTGGTTCTTACAACTCCTTCTGGGCCATGGAGAACTATTTCTGGTACCCCGACATCTTGAATTGTAAGAGCGACACCAGGAAGGCCGCCAACATTCTCCCAACAAACGTTTGTTATGAAAATATGTTCTAATTTTGCTAATTTCATTTTATGCTCGTGAGCCAACCTTTGGGTTCCTTCTCCGCAATTAAATAAATACCTGAAATTCCTATTTAGCATTAATTGTTTACTGTTATTGATAAAAACCTTGATTGGTCGCTGAATAGATAGAGAGATTTCGGTGCACCTTTCGCACCACTTCCAATCACCTGAAGACTCAATATTCCAGGTGAATATTTTTGACTTTTTTCTTTAAGTTTGACCCTCTGTTTCCGAAGAATGGTCGAGTGTACCATCTCTTTAGGCATTTCTTCTAGGAGTTGGAGCAAAGATTTTGAACTAAAACTACGGGTAAGGGATGTTAAAAGCCTCAATTTGTTTACGACGAACATAAGGCGACGTAAACGAGAAAAATAGTAAATTAACTTCAAAAATATTGAAAATGCTGGAGCAATATTACCGCATGGCCCCAAAACATCAACAAAACCTTAAACTACACAACCTCCATTTATCACTAAACCGTGATAACCATGTGATAACAGCGAAATAACTTTCTAGTACGTCATATTTTGAGAATTTAGTTCTAGTAGGGCACAAGCAAGGATTTAAAAAAAGCAATTTCTTTTTTCAAAAAATGATGTCTTAGCTTTAATGTTGGCTTTTTATCTCAGAAAGTATATTTTTTAGCATCTTAATGGCCCTGAGCTTTTTTTCATGTCAGACTATACAAATCTACGTCTTCATTGGTCAAGACAATTCGAAGGCTTTTTTTTTTTCTTTCTGTTTGTTCTTCGTAGGAAGAAATTTGGGGTGTTCTCCCCCGTTCCGTGTGGTCTGATTGGAGGAGGATTTTAATTTTTTTACCTCGATTTTGAAAAAGTATTTGTAGGGATGAAAATGATTAAACTGCACTACTTTGAGGCAATTCCCGTCGGGGCCTGCTTTAGCGTAGTACTTTAACTTAAGACCCAACAGCCGCTGGACCAAAACAACTAGTGGTTTCCAAGTTTGTGGCTTTGCCTGTTGACTTGAGATCGACAAAATTTCTTTTTGAATATTATCAATTTTTATACTGCTCATTTTTAAACTGTTTTTTTTTTTATAAATCCTGATTGGGATAATTACCCCTAGTGCTGTTACACACTTCTCGGCGATTTTATTGGTAAAAAGACGATGCTAGCTTGGTAAAAATTTTATGCAGTAAGTATAATTACCGTTTTATATCGTCTGTCTTATCGCAAAAAAGGCATATAAAAGAGACAAGGATAAAAAAACAGGTCTACAAAAACATTACTGGACTTTTTCTTCTAACAAAACTGCTGGAACGGGTAGTTCGTGATCACCATTATCTCGAAGCTAGGCCTTAACTACATCATTAAACCCTTTTCCTTTAACGGAATGACACAAAACTATTGTTTTCATTTTATTTGATTTGACCCATTTATAGTTTAAACTCGCTAAAAACAATTTTTCAATATAAAAGCGCTTTAAAATTTTGAATTGATTAAATTCTTCATCCTTTTTATGTAATTAAAGGGTATAAACAAAAATAAAATTAATTTTCTAAGGAAATTAAAGAAGAGTTTAGATCATCCCCCACCTCTTTGGGCTTTTATTAAAGGGTTGCTTTCTCTAAGCACTTTTCTTGCTCACCACTGGCCAGGTAATCAGTGAAGACTACCCCCCCCCTTTCTTTTCAGTTATACTGGGACAAGAAAACCTTGAAAAACTTAATAAGCCCTAGGCTTCTTAATTAAGAGTGCCCCTGGGAGCATTTGTCCTCACCCCTTTACTCCTAACTCTTTTCAATCGAAACTTCTTCAAACGTTTTTTTCCGATATAAAATATCAATCACAATAAAAAATTTTTTGTTTTTACGTTTGGTACCTATTTATTTATTATTAATTTTTTTAGAATTTTGAAATTTAAAAAAAAAAGGATAGTTGGGTGAGAAAAAATATTTTTTTAAATTGAAAAATCGTGATTTCGATCGTGTAATATATATTATATATGTTTAATTACAGTGAGTAGTTGCATGCTATTGATCTCGGGTGTTTCACGAGTGAAGTTGATGGAGGGGGAATTAGGGGCCCGGGAGCGAGGCTAGAATTCAGTACTAGTCAAACCTCCGTCGTAAGCAGATCGCTCTTTTAACCTCCCCCCGTTATTTAGTATTTTATGACATCACACCTTCCCCTGAAGGTAACTGACAAACTTGTTCTGGTCGGCGCGGTTTCGAACTGGGAATTAATTTAAAAATTTAGGCGGTCTTGTGTCCGGTCAGTTATTGTCTGTGATATAAAAAAATTTTATTAAACAAATTCCCTGTGATAAAAATTTAAGGATAGAGAAATCGAAGAAAATAAATTCTGTTGGTAAGAATATTTTCTATAAAAAATAAAATACCTTAAGAACAATTTATAGGTAATAGTTGGCAATTTTCTATCTTACAACAAAAAATTTAAGAAAATAAATTTTCTACAAAACTTTTATGCCAAAATAATTTAAAATTGGGTATTTGAAATATTTCAGTAGTGTTCTACGTCCTTTAAAAATAAAGTCTTAATTTCAATTATCTAATTTATATTTTGTTTAAACGTTAGTTAAAAAAAATCCAATTAGATTTCTATTAGGTGAAAAAACTTTTTTTTAATTTAAAATTTGCTTGAATATTAAAATTTGCCGAGGAGGTATAAAGTTTTGTTATTGTTTCTAGCAATTCAGAAGGCCGTTGGAGCCGCTTTAAGCTGGTGCTGCGAACGGTGGACTTTGGAAGCTGAAATAGGCGACATGTCAACCCTTCTCTGATCCTCGGAAGGGGGGTAGTTTCTTCGGTTTTTCCCCGTTCTCCCTTCCCAGGTTTCGACCTAAAAAGAAAATTTTTCGCAGAACCCCCATTATTGTACGCGTTTCGGGTGTGAAGTGAAGTGAAGTTTTTTCCGCTTTTTTTTTTAAATCGGTGGTTTTTTATTTTAAATTTTTGTTAAATTGTGGGAATCGATTAGTGCTGGATTCCGTGTAAACGGAAACCCAGAAGAGCCGATGGGACACTGTCTGCAGCCTTTTTCGATATCAACATCGCTCTGTTGAGACCACCTAAAGTGCGATGTAAGTAGAAAAATTGATTTTTAAAATAAATCAAATCCTAACCAACCTTAACCCTAACCGCGCCATATTTTTTTGTTCCTTTTTCAACAATATCAGGGTTCTCCCCCATTTCCATCATACCTTATTAAAAGATTATATAATAATTCATTTTATGACACTAATACGAAACCTCCCCTAACACTAATCACTGTAGTTGACCTCGATTCACCACCACAATGGCGGAGCCTTCTCTTATTTACACCCTTTTTTTCCCTAAAAATTCTCGACTCATTTTTAAAATACCTAAAAAATTGCCATTTTTTAAAAATAAAATAGTTTTTCTACATTATGGAATATTTTTTAAGTTGTTTTAAAATTTAGTAAATTTTAGTGTTTAAAAATAAAAAATCTATTTCCCATTACTGAGGTGGTTTTAATGCTTTAATTTTAGAGGAAGTTCATTTTGTGTGGTTTACACACAGTGTATGCTAAACCCTCAAGACTTAAATGCGTTCCGGGCACTGTGGTTATGCCGACCGCGACGCGACGTTCTGAATTAAAAGAGTAGTTTTTTAGAATTTCCTAAAACTACTTAACTTGAAATTAAATATTCCTCCGAAAACTCCTTTTTTTAATTTTAAATATATATTTTTTTTATCAAAGGACTAAAAAAAATTTTTTTTGTGAATATGGACAAATCTAGGACTATTATTCTTATCTTCTTTTTTATTTTTCGGGGGTAGACCATCCGACCCGAAACTTGTACGCATAAAAAGCAAAATAGGCTTAGAAAAATAGTCCTAGATATATCCATATTCACCATAACAAAATCAGCAAGCTTCTGGGATATCAAAAAGAACTTATGATACCTACAGCTGTAGAGATATTTTGAGATAAATTTACAAAAAAACGTACTTACTATGTGGCCCGGAATATAAAGAAAGAAAAAATCTCACCCTACTTTGAAAAGTTCTCGTCGATGCCAGCTCCGCAGCTTCCTGCACTCAAAAGGAAGAAAATTAAACATTCCCCGAACCTAATTCCTTGTTCTTGATTCAGAGAAGCTTCCAATCCTTCTCTTAAGAAGGAAAACCGACTTCCCTTCATTAGTAAAGCCCTCTTCGAAAATGTTCTATATTTCTATATTGCAACGTTCTTATAAATCTATAATATTGACAGTTTATTCTAAATATAAAAGAAATATTTTGACGTTAAAATATTGAACTTGTCAATGTACCAGGTATAATTTTTTTTGAAAAACGTCATTGTTTTATTTGATATGTATTGAATTTGGTATTTGATTATTTATAAGGGTTTTCCAAATTTAGCTTGACTCGATTAGGGGCTAAATGAATTTAAAATACATGTTGTCTCAAGTCAGTTTGAGTTTGCGTGCCAATGCGTCATGTACAATATTTATCTTGATCACCCTGCAGCATGCTTACGGAATAACGTTGTTCAGTAAGCAAGGCCGAAAACGTTTCTCCGTTCCTAAAATCGCACGCTAACCCCCTTCCATTTTGAATAGGAGAGACTTTTTAAAATATGCCCAAGTTTACTTTTTTTTCCTTTCGAGTTTTACGGGGCTATCAATAAAATAAACATGATAACGTCAGGGTGTTCCAAGTTTTCCAACCCCGCCTTCCCTGAAACGTCTCATTTAAATTTATGCTGTGTCACACTTAGGAAGAGATTTTCATTATTCATCGAACTATTCATCAATATTCATAACGTGTTTCCAACTTTATACGAATGAGTGAAAAAAAAAATTGATTAAAAATTTAAGAGAAAATATTGTGTTTTTTTTACTTGAACACTAAACAGGACGCAATGTCAACTAATCCGTCCCTTTTTGTCTCGTCAGGTCGAACACAATGGGGCGTTGATAAAGCCGCTTAAACCCCGTGGTTTCTGACTATTAAGCTTACTATGGTGTTTTTGGACCTTCGATTGCTTGTTACACTCTATTTTTCACCTGTAATTTTTTTCTGACAGCGAAAGTTATAAATGAACAGTATAAAACTTCGCTTGAATCGGATGCTTGCATAAATGTTTAAAATTCTTTCAGGGCATTATGAAAATCAGTGTTTATATAATTAAACGAAATTATAAAACAAGTATAGAAGTTTTATAAACACGAAAACTTGAATCGGAAAACTTTAAATCGTCTTAAGACTGAAGGGAAACTTTCAACTCTTACAAAGTTAATTTAGGAAAGGCTAAACCATACTCTGTTTAACAAGTTGTGATTGGTAGTCCTGCTTCTGATAGGTTCCTTGTCTACGATCTCGGGCTGAACTGCTCGCAAAGGAAAATGTGGTTGACGGCGAAGGACGGCTATTAAAGATGTCAAAAAATGAAAACGCCGAGCATACAAAATGTGTGTTTTTCATTTTTAAACATTTTATAAATTCAACGTATTCTAGAGCCTCCTTAACGTAGAGACAACCAGTATTCTTTGATAGTCTTACCTTTCCTTGGGTAAAATTGGGGTTTTCCGAAAAAAGAACCTTTTTAAAAAATGTGGATTTGAAAGATTTCATTCGTCGAGATTCAAAATAGGAAAGCAATTACGTTTGAGGGTCAAAAGGGGAGTCTGAAAATGTACTATCAATAGTGAAAGCGAAAGGTCTTGGAAGTAATGCCCAATTATTGGCGCTTATCCAATTTTCGGCTCCCCCCCTTTTAAGCGCCAGTCATTTATGCCTTAATTTAACGTTCCCATCACGATAAACCCTTGTTATTACTATTAGGACACATTTAACGGATAGCGATAAACGTTCATTGGCTAAAATGTATTTTATGCAAATTATGGCAAACTAGTAAAGCTAACAGCCTCTGAAGAGATTCGAACTAGGTTTTTTACGTGACTTTCTTGGGGTCAAATTAACCAGTGGTCATTTTTTAAATTTGTCTGTGCCAGTGGTCAGCTGTCCGTCCAACAAAGCAGAGGAACCTAAATTTTTTTCTTTTTCTGGATTAAAAAAGTCTGGATAAAAAAAGTAATGTATTAAATACACGTATTATCTAAGCGATTTAAAAAATCAATTAGCCATGTTGGGTTATGAAAAAATTGTATTTATTTGTCCAATATTAAAAAAAACTTGTATTTAATTGTCCAATATTTAAAAAAATTTACTCTCATGGTACATGAAAAAAATTAAAATGTTAACCTTTGATGTTTTCATGTAACTTTTTTAAAAGTGGAAGGGGGTCTCTGGGTTGTTTATTAGCAAAGTCTTTGATATTATATGGGTTTTTAGGTGTAAGAAGTTTGATGAGGGAAGGGGAAGGACTTGAAGTTCGGGGTTCAAGGCGAAATAGTCGGCGGGCTCTGGCCCTCCAGACTCCCTCTGATAAGTAGTCTGTCTCCGGTCTCTTGGCAAAACTTCAGAACCTAAATTAAATGTAGATTATTTACGATCCTTAAGGCTATTAATCTGGTTTATTTTATAAATAAAATTTCCTTTGAGGACTGTGCTCGTTGTTACGTACTTTATTAATTCTTTCAGAGTTTTTTAATTTATGTATTTACCCTTCATTTCAAAATCTTTTACGCCTCAACTTGTTATGTAACTACCTAAATAAAATTGGGCAGCATCCAACTCCACCGGTATTGGTTATTTCCGAATGTTGCCACCTTCCTAGATTAGTAAATAGGCGATTAGTGGAATTGACATTGCAATTTGCTTTTACCTGCTCCGGTGGGGTTGACTGGAACCATTCGATTGTCGTTAATTTATTAAAAGAAAAAAAGTTACCTGAAAAGAAAACGGAAATCTGTAGTTCAGGTTTGTTTAAAGGGATTACTGTAGCAAACGTTTGATGATTATTAGGGATAATCGCGTCGTTGTGGTCTATTTTCCTTAAAGAAGTTATTGTGATACCCTCCACGTCGGGTTTTTGGGGAAGGGTCTGGAAGACCCGGAGGGTCAAATTATTAATCTTTACCGATCTCAACTTTGTCTGTGGTGCCGGCCGGCCGTAGCATTTTTTCCGGAACATTTTACGGCCATAGTTTCCAACCGATTTTCACACACCTTCCTGAATAGTTGAACAAGAAATTATCATCTGCGATTTTTGAATTTCGAAAAAATGGCGGAGATGCACGTTTGAAATTTTAAAAACTGCTGCGGCCGAACCGTTGTTCCGATTTGTACCAAATTCTCACCAAATACTCCTTATATTTTTCAAAAATTTTTGTGTAAAAAATTATCAATTTTCAACATTGATTATATTAGTAGGGAGAAATTTCATACGTCCACCGTTACGAGAGGGACCTCTCTTGGGCGAAAATCCCATTATTTCTACCTTGATACTTAAAAAATTTTTCGAAAAAAAAAAATCGGAAAATTTTTTGAAAAAAAAAAACTTCTTCTTTATACGAGTTCCCCTCCGTTATACTTCCCATCCTTTATATTTGCCCCTCCGTTATACTCCCCCTCCGTTACACTTTCCTCCTTTATACTTCCCTCCTTATACTTCCCCCTCCGTTATACTTCCCTCCTTTATACTTCCCCTCCTTTATACTTCCCCTCCTTTATACTTCCCCTCCTATATTTTTATTCCTCTTTAAGGAAGTTCGTTGGAAGCTCTTCAAACTAGTACTTTTAATTGATTTACCATGTAATTTTTTTAGTGATAAATGATTGAGCGAAAAAGAAAAATCCTTGTTTACTTTAATTTTAACGCGTCGTTTCATACCTTCTTTGTTTAATGTTTAGCGTTGAAACGTGCACGTGCATCTTTCCGATAGATAAACGCGTTGAGGTTTCGTGTGTGTCAATTTCAAACGCCATTTAGCAATAGGGACGGTCTGCGCCTCCCCCTGTAAAAGGGAGGGTAAAGTGAATTTGATCGCACCGTTTGGCATGAGTCAAACCATGGGGAAAAAGGCTCCGTCGACCGTCACTGGTGGGAGGTGGGCTCGACCGCGACCCTCAATAGTTAGCCAATAAATACTCGCTCAAACGAGAAACGTTCCGACGGTTGACTCTCAAAATAAAATCAATCAAACGTATTATTAAATCTACGGTTTAAAAATGAGCAGGATTTGAACCATGAAATTTTAGTTTTTTGATGAAAGACGATCCATAAAAGGTGCTGAGTCGTGTGCAAGTGTCCCCAAGGCTCTACTTTCTTCAAGGCTTTTATCGTCGTTTTATGGCCTATTAAAAACCAGACAGTATAAACCCCCAGAAAATAAAACAACGGCATACGTTCAAAATAATATGTTTACAACAAAATATGTGGTTTTCAAAACGTACAGTTATTCAATTTTCACACGTGAAAGATTTTCAAGTCAGTTAAACTTTCTGGAACTTTTAAACAAGCTTCAACATCAATCAATTTCCAATTTTCTCCTTTTACATTCACCCTCTCCCTAGAGTCATGGGCCAGAACAGAATAATGAGATTTGCAACTTTGTTTTATCAACTAAAGTTTCAATTTAAAAACAAAGTCTGATTTTTTTTCTCCCGTAGCGAATCGACAGCCTAAGTTGCCAAGGTGAAGACCGTCGGGCTGAAAAAAAATTGACATTTTTCCTCTACATGAACGTAGCCAAGATAATTCAGGGTCTCCCCCGGGGAAAAGCGCTTTCATCTAGTTGCACTTGAGCGATTTGAAAACCTAAACGCTTTTACCCACCTTCGACTCCGTCAAAGAACGAAAATATGCGGAAAATGCCTTCATCATATTGTTGAATTTTTTAGAAGTTTCATTTTTTGTTGAAGCCCCTTTTTTAGGTAGATTTCTTTTCTTCAAAATCTACCTATTGTAATGTACCAAGTTTAATATATACATATGTATATTAGCACGATAACTGGAGCAATTTTAATGTGAGGGTGACGATATCCGGTATTTAGAGTTTTATCTCAATAGCTCGGACGAGTTCGTTAATGGCTGAAATCGGACCAGCGATTCACCTACTTTACTTAGGGCTTAAAAGACAAAATTGGCATTTCTATTGAAATCCTGGTCCTTTTGCAAAAAAAAAACTTTAAGACATCTGCGAGGGCGTGTAAAAAATTAATTAAAGCAGGTTTGGACGAGCCAGGCGCAAATATTGAACTAGCTAAACTTTTAAAAAAATTTGAATTTATACCGGGAAATTATTAAATATTTATTAATAAAATTATCAGATGTTTTTCTAGGGGCTCAGTGGCGCAATTTTTCTTATATCATCATTTTTATAACATAATTATTTATTTTGTGTTTATACATTTTAATTTTAATCATGAAAAGAAATCTACCTTTTAGTCCCTGCTGCCGCAGGGTCATTATTTTATTTTAGACTAACAATGAATTTATTGAATTTTTTCAGGTACAGCGGCTGTGGACTCAGGGTGAGCGGAAGCGAAGCCCAGGGATACCACCCGCAAAGATCAAATCGCTCTTATTATACATCAGGTAAGCCAATTTTTAATACGCATAAAATTTTAGATTAAAAATACCGGTTTTTGTTCTGACTTAAAATTGTGAATGCTGTGTTTTAATCAATCGATCCGCCGCGACGATATATAAACCATTCCGTGATAGCACCACACTCCGGGGTTTCCTCTCAAGTTTATTTTAGGCCCCATAACGCCTATTTGGCTCGAACAAAATAACCGTTCGTCTAAGATTTAGAAGAATGTAAATAAAAATCATTTTAACCAAAAAGTGCCAATACGTTTATTTTTATTTTCTTCAAGTTGTGGCGATTTTGGCGAATCCCCCGCTTTGGTCCCTCTCTGACTTCTTGCTTTCTAGCTAAAAAAAGGTTTTATTTTATTTTTAAAAATAACGCTTTGGTCCCTCTCTGACTTCTTGCTTACTAGCTAAAAAAAGTTTTATTTATTTTTTAAAAAGGCTTGAAAATCCTTCAAAACTTCAGTTTTTTCATAAAAAAATGTTCCCCCTTTATTCCCCAAAGTAATTATTTTACTCGATGTCCATATAATCAAAGATTAACGAAGTGTATTTTTTTTTTCACCCGTTCACTTAAACAAAAAGATCAATGGACTCCAAGTTTGCCTTTTAATTAAAAGAATATTTTATAGGCCACGGTGCTTTGTAGAAAATTTACGGAGTACATCAGGCTTCAGGCTTACGTTTGCCTGTGCAAAACCTATTGATAAGGGTTAAATTTTTAATTTGTTTGAAAAAAAAAAAAGATACAGACAAATGTGAGGCTGACGCCCCCACAGTGGGGCAAAACCTGCCGGTTAAAACTCACAAAATCCGAAAAAAAAAATTGCCCACGTGAGATTTGTATTCCTAATTCACGTTTTAGCAATATTTTAAACCGTTTATTTTCTCACGATTTTCTAAGGAATATTAAGATTTTTTAGTAACTATAAGCGACCGGTCGAGTTGAAATTTTTAGGTTTTTCTTGGGTGTTATAGATAGGAATTTTTCAAGTTTTTTTATTTCTTAGATAGTCAGTAGACATTTTTGATATTCGATTCGGTTTCTGCAAAATCTGAGGCGAGCGCTTAATTTTTTTTTTTTAAATTGAGTTTTTTTAGCATTTTTCCCCCACTTTGCTCCTGTGCCAGTTTTACATCGCCACAGTTGTTAAAGTCCGAAAAGCTGTCGAGATGGCCCTTCGTAGCTAAAATCAATTCTTTGCACTTTTTTGGACATAAGCCTACCGTTCACCCGATTACGTGCAAATGTATTACTATTACAATTACTACTACTATTACTACTGTTACTACTATTACTATTATAACTACTATTAACTACTACTACTATAGTGTATTACTATTAATATTACTATACGGGGGCACACAACTCATCCGAAAGTATTCTCATCCGAATGTCAACTCATCCGAAAAATAATAGAAATAGAAAAAATATAAACAGACAACTCATCCGACTGTCAACTCATCCGAAAAAGGGGCGTGGCCGTTTCGGATGAGTTGACAGTCGGACGAGAATACTTTCGGATGAGTTGTCTGTTTATATTTTTTTAAAATTATACTTTAATAAAATAGAAAACAGTGAATACAACTCATCCGAAAGTATTCTCATCCGAATGTCAACTCATCCGAAAATTAACGTACAAAAATTGCTGCGTCGTAGAAAGGCAGCGTTCGACCCCCGCAAGTCACGGTCGGTTTGTTTGTTTATTTTGCGAGGATCAGCTCGTTTTGTGACACAAGGGGGTTTTTTTTTCCTCTCGCGAGGATGTGCTCGTTTTATGGCAAAAGGGGGTTAATTTTTCCTCTCGCGAGGATGTGCTCGTTGTATGACAAAAGGGGGTTAATTTTTTTTTGTCGCGAGGATCAGCTCGTTTTATGACACAAGGGGGGTGATTTTTTTCCTCTCGCGAGGATTTGCTCACCCTGTAGGCGAGGATCAGCTCGTTTTGGACACAAGGGGGGTTAATTTTTTTCCTCTCGCGAGGATGTGCTCGTTTTATGGCAAAAGGGGGTTAATTTTTCCTCTCGCGAGGATGTGCTCGTTTTATGGCAAAAGGGGGTTATTTTTTTTCTCGCGAGGATCAGCTCGTTTATGACACAAGGGGGTTGATTTTTTCCTCTCGCGAGGATTTGCTCACCCTGTAGGCTGCCCTGGGATGGATAATGAGCTCGGTACGCCCAAAAAGGAGTTTAAAACTTGCTGGGGTGGAACGCTGCTCATTTCTACGACGCAGCAATTTTTGTACGTTAGTTTTCGGATGAGTTGACATTCGGATGAGAATACTTTCGGATGAGTTGTATCACTGTTTTCTATTTTATTAAAGTATAATATTTAAAAATATAAACAGACAACTCATCCGAAAGTATTCTCGTCCGACTGTCAACTCATCCGAAACGGCC